>PVKE010052828.1:0-10220 GCA_004027555.1 Craseonycteris thonglongyai
AATTATCTTGTTAATATTAAATTTTTTTCCTACAAGAACAATAATCAATTTAATTTTCTGAGTAAAATTTTATTTCATGCATTGTCTGTTGTGTAGCAGTTGGATATAATTTCAAATCTACTTATTTATGAGAAAAATAAAATTGTTATTAAGAGTGAATTTATGTTGATATAAGAGTGAACTAAGCTGTGTCAGGATGTTATTATTGCATCTGCTGTCACTGATAAGCACTCAACTCAGCTGCTGAGGGGCGTCACTGGGGGCTTATTGAATAAAATATGTGGCGAAGCAACTATGGCAAGAGGTCATTTAGACTATAAATACCCAGAGTTTGTGAGGACTCTTCCAGAGTGTGTTCAGACTGGGCCAAGCTACCCTTTGCTGATCTAAATATCTCTGCAGAGATCTTTGGGACATTAGCTTCTGCTGTGCTAAAGGTGACACTGACTGGCAATGGCAAAAGCCTTGTTCTTGCCCTGTGCACAATGTCTTGCCTGTCAACACTGGTGCTGTCATTCCCTAGCAAAGTGCTCTAGCGACAGGGAACTTTTTCTTTTGCTCTGACAGCTGGACATCAGCTCTTGATGCCACACAGTCTGCCCTGAGTAGCAATTTGTATAAATGCACATCTTAACTACATTTGGACTTTATTTCTTTCATCTCCCCTTGCTTGGGACAACAATATAATTTATGATTACTTTAGAGTGTAGACATAGCTCAGAGATAGTATGAGTTTGATTCCAGATCACTGCAATAAAGCAAATATCTCAAGAAAGTGAGTCATAGTCTTTCGGTTGGTGGAGGGTCTTGCCTTTAATTAGTAAAATACACATCTATGATGTACAATAAAGCAAATAAAATGAGGAATGCCTGTATATTATTTTGGGGGGCTTATAAAGAAACATTACCCTATATTCTAAATGCTTGTAAAATTATTATAATTCCTGCAGTGAACCCGAGTTAAATAAAATACTGGGAAAACCAAAGTCAGTCTCTGAGCATAATTTTGTCCCCCAGATAAAACATTGTCATAAAGATAAAACCTTGGCAAAGAAGTCAGCTCAAAGATATTCTCTGACTGATGTTGAAGACTTAGTTATTTTTGTATCTACTATGTATACATATGTCAACTTACTGGTATAAAAAAGCTAAAGAAAATAAAGTAGATAATTTAAAAGACATTTAACCAAAATAATGTTAAATATGCAAATCAGTTCTTTAGGTTTACAATTGTTTTACAACCTGAACTTCTTCTTTATGGTGTTTATCACAGGTTGCAAGCATATATATACATATGAGGGCTGCCCAGAATAATCCAGCCATTGTCAATATAACAAGAAAGTTTACATGGTTGTATATTTTCCAGACAGCCCTCCTCTGTGTGTGTGTGTGTATGTGTGTACTTATGATTGTTTTAGCCTGACTCTTTCCTGGACTGAAATTTTCACGAATGACAGATGGATCATCTCTTCTCTTTTCTTTATCTGATCCCTGAAAACAGTGCTTGACTCCAAGCAGGCTCTCTAAAAGTATTTTATAAATGAATTTGAATCAATTTTGTAAGCATAAAATGTACCACATTACTAAGAAGAAAAGTAACAAATAAAATTATTTGGCTACCTTTGGGGTCAAATTCATAACTCCATTATATGGCTTTTTAAATTTATAAATAATAATATTTCTAGCACTTTTGATGCAGTCTTACAATTAACTTTCTCTGATTTCATTATTAGCATAGTTCTCCACATTTGTACATATGAATTTGTCCCTTTAAGGTAACTTCTGTCAAGTTAAATGGAAATGCTAATTTGAATTACATGGGTTTTATTATTCACTATTCCGTATGCTAATTTAATTGTTAGTTTTAGTGTTCCTGAATGATTTTACCATTTCATCTAACTCTAGTTATGGACTTCATAAAACGCAGTCAATTATCTTTTCTCAGGAATAGACAGACTGAATTAAATGTCACTACTTCTTTTTCCTACTATAGCTGCTCAGGAAACCTGTCTCCCTGAAAAGAACTGTTGCACATTTAGTTGCTAACTTATTACATAAAATAATTACTATCAATTGATTTATCAATTAAAAGATCACAATTGTTAATCAAATTTAAATAGCATTAATCAGATACATTCTGTGTTATTAGAATCAAATTTCATATCTGATATATTATTATTTATAGTTACTAGCCATTAGTATTTTTCTTTTCCTAAGTTATAAATTATGTCATAAATTTACCTTTTTTATAATTAAATTTATCCATTTTCTTATATATTAAAAAACACAAATTTTTTTATGGTTGTAAAATTTTAACTGATTCTTACATAAAAGATTAAAAATACCAACAAATCCTTGTGGATATTTATTAAACATAACTAGATATTAGTTATTTTATTATATAAGAAATATAAAAGGAGTATTAAAGTTCTAAAATTATGAATGTATGAGAGCTTAGAAATAAAGCCAGTCTCAGTGTCTTCAAAATTGTTTTTGTCTTTAAAGCAATATTGTAAAAATTGAACTTCTTTGCTTTCCTTATCTAAATACTTGACTTACTATCAGTCCAAAATAATAAGTGTGAAGAATCTACTTCATTGCTTCTTTGGCAACTTTGGAAAGAATATAGTGATGTCTTAGGAAAGAATATAGTGTCTCTTACAACAAGTAGTAAGTTCTCCAGAACATTTTCTGGATGAATTAATGAGTTAATAAACTATGCTAATTTTACTTAACTATGCTTGTTTATTTTAAAAAAAACAAGCATAATCCTTAGAAAAAGACACCTTGAGATGATGTGATTTCTAAGCATTTGAGGTGAGCTCCAGAGGAACACAAAAGGAGAACAGCTACTCAGTGTCTTATTTCTGCCACTTTAGCTATTTAGGAAGTTCTGTAGAATCCCATGTGTAGCAGGCAGCAAGTAGTTCTCACTGCTTTAGACTGTGAGATTTTTCTGTTGTCACTGAACAATTGTCTGGCCTCAATTTCTTAGAAGGCAGAATGGACTCACTCACAAGTGTGAATCCTGGAAGCTGCACTTCAAAAGCAAAGAAGTAGAAGTTTTAGAAATATGAGCAACTGTTAAAAAGAAACAAAGAAACAAAATGAGAAATCTTGTGTTTGTAGCTATGAATAGTGAAAGAGGAAGCAAGTTTCCCAAATCATTATTAGTTACATTTTTAAAAGCTCATAAATAAATGTGTTATAATCTAGGCATCAAAAGACATATACTTGATGTACAAATAATATATATAAATAACATTTTTTTACAAAAATGAGAATAACTGTATAAACATTCATGTGCCATTCTATTTCATCTTTTCACCTACTAGAATATGCTACTCTGCTCTATTTTTTTCACTTACAAATAATTCTTGGTAGTCTTCTCTATAAGTAAGTATAGTCTTCATTTTTATTTTAAAACTGTGTGGAGTGTTATATGGTTCAGGTTTACAGAATTGATTCTATCATTTTGGAATTAATATAATTAAGTGGTTTCAATTTTTTTCCCGATTATCAGGATTATAAATTTATTTTAATAGCTATATTGAGATATAATTTACTGATATAGAGTGCACCAGTTTAAAGTGCAAGATTCAATAAATTTTAGTAAATCCAGAGTTGTGCAACCATCATCACAATCTAATTTTGTTTTTGTCATCCTCCATAGAAAGCCTGCATGCATTAGCAGTAACTCCACACCTCCCACCCTCAGAGTACTTTCTGCCTCTACACATTTGTCAATTTTGGACATTTCATATTAATGGAATCACATAATATATGGTGTCTTGTGACTTAGCATAATATTCTCAAGGTTCCTCCACATTTTTGCATGTGACAGAACTTTTTCACTTTTATTACTGATATGAATATACCACATTTTATTCATGTATTCATTAATTGGTTATTTGGGGCTGTTTTTACTTTTGGCAGTAATGAATAATGCTACTATGAACATTCATGTTCATGGTTTGGTCTGGATGCCTGTTTTCAATTCTTTTAGCTATATACCTAAGAGTAGAATTGCTGGATCATATACTCTAGGTTTAACATTTTGAAAAATAGCTAAACTATTTTCCATAAAGGTTGCACCATTTTACATTACAACGAGCAAAATATGAAAGTTCCAATCCACCACATCATTCTATAATAGTTCTAAAATTTATGTTGTATTTAGTTTGATCCAATAACTGAAAATATTAATCATAGTGAACTTTACCTGAGAGCAAAACAACAAAGAAAAATGTTTGCCATTTAAAATGTACTTTATTGACATAATTACACTGAAGAGAAGATAAGTAAAAGTACTGTTAGTACATGTAAAATTCTCATTTACCATTTAAAGTAATAATTAGATATCAAAACAATAATTATATGTGGAAAAATCAGTTTGAGCAACATAATCCCAAGTGGTACTCCTGTTTCCTTTTAACATAACATTATTCAACAGAATAAGAATCAAAACCCAACAATTAATGCAATGAGATTTAGCATTTTAAGACAAGTAAATTAATTCACTATTACCATAGCAGTATGACTTTGAACAGATCTTATTTTCATATTGTCCTCATTTTTTTTCACTAAAGGAATACGTTTCTCATTCTCACAATCTTCTATTTTTTAGCTGTTGCATGTTCTTGGATAGGGTTGCCAAACCAGTGGCATTCTTACATATTTGATGGTGACAAATCACTGTGTATTGGGTAGGACTTGTATTCCAGGACATTACAAACTACTGTTTCTCAGTGTATGGTATAGATATTTTTGAAAAGCTGTACTCCCTTTGAGAGATTATGATTTTCCTTTCTAATGCTAGCCCTTCTAATCACAGAAAACTTTCAAGCTCTTCTTATCCTGATTCCAAAGCTCAAAGTTGGATGGAAATTAGATTAATGCTTTCAGTCTATGTGACAAACGTGGAACTATAAAAAACCCTGGATTTCTTTCCTTTTCTTGCTTTCCGTTGCTCAAATTCTCATCAAATAAAATAGCTTCTTTACCTTTTGTTAGTTCTATGTTCATGTGTCCTTTTCCTTATCTCTGACTTCAGTGCTTGTTTTCTCTAATCCATCCATCATATCACAGATCTTGTTCTTATCACTCCCATGACAAAAATCATTCCAATTGAAAATATACATTTTTCTATGATTTCATTCAATTTTACCTTTCAGTTTTATCCACTTCCAATGCCTTAATATATACCCAATATATGTTCTAACCATATTCCATGGTTCATGACTTTCATATGCTAGGATTCCCCTAAAGTATACTTTTACCTGAAAATATCCCTTCTTCCTTTAAGACACAGTTCCAAAGTTATTGTCTTCAAATTTCTTTTAGACTTTCCTTAGACATAATTAATGAATGAACATTATACAATTTAACTCAAGAAATAATATCAAATAACTCTAATGTTACAGAAATATATAAAGTGAGAACCCTATTTGTATCCTCCTCTAAACCCAATATCACTAGAGGCAATTATTCTAAGTTCATTTTATACAAATATATATTCAGATTATATGAACATATAATTCAGTTTTTTTATCAGTTTTTAAACAAATTAAATTGTGTTAGTAAGAATAATGCTAGTTCTTGTAAATGATCCACTTTCCAATCCATTGATATATTTTGAAATATAGCATAAAAAGAACCAAATCAGTTTCAAAGTTTTTAATTTTTTTAAAGATTTATTTTATTGTTTGAGCAAAGATGCAAGAGAGAGAGAGAGAGAGAGAGAGAGAGAGAAGAGGGGAGGTTCACATCAGTGACATGGTTGCATTCCTCACAGGAGGATGTGGGGCTGCATGGGGCCGGAACAGAACTGGGGGGCTCCTGCATGGGAGGTGAGAACCTTTGCTGTGGGGCTTGGTGGTTACAAGTTGCTCCACAGTTCAGCTTAATGGTTTACATGAGCTGGGGCTGAGACTCGATCACCAGACCTTGTGGTTGCAAGGCAAGCACTCAACCTGTTGAGCTATCTGGCATCCCGCAAATCATTTTTTAAATATAAAATGTCATGGATCATTATGGAAACTGAATTCTACACATGGATCCTTAAAGAAAGATATAAATTTATATTCTAACGCTGGTATTATTTCGTGTTTTTAGAGCAAATTAAATTTAAAATGACATTTATGAGAATAACATTTTTGATTGAGAGCAGAGTTTTACTTAATGGCCACATTTAGATTTAAACCTCATTGAAATTTGAATACCTTTCCACTATAGACAGAAGGAAATATATAAATATGCAACATTTTAAGCAAGTGATTTATGTCAAATAGAAACTTTTATTATATTAATTAAATTTAATTTATTCCCTCCATTATGGAGAGATACTACTCTAGAATACTTGCAAGTTAACATAAAAGCTACAGAAAAGGAGTATGTTTTAAAATATCAGCCAGGATTAAAAATATGTGGTTACTTATTATTAATAACTGAAAAGTGCACTCAAATTAGAGAAAGATAAATAAACAATCAAGGTGTCATGACTAAAGTCACATACTTAGTCTCAGCCATAAGAGCAAGTACACTGGCAAAAACAAATGCAAATTTTGTCTTCAAGCCTTACAAAATAAATAAATAAATAATTTAATAGAACAAACATACAAACAACAACAACAGAAGTTTCTCAGGTTTATAGGAACCCCAGAATATTTATTTCATAAAAAATACTTTTTAAAAATGAATTTATACCTATCCATTTCTAGCCAGGATTTGGAAAGTGAAGATGGGCAAAGAGAGAAGTCAAGTCAGTCAGTTTAGAATTCATTGAGCTTCATTCATCTATTTTTTCAACCTAGAAGGACTTATGGAGTTTTCTGCAGGCACCAGAAACTCATTAATCAAGACATTATGGGGATCAGTAGAATCTAGGCCCTGCTTTTTACGAGCTTTCAATCTTGTGGTGCTGAGAAAAACAAAATAGGCAATTGCAAAACAGCATAATGCATCAAGTGCTAACTGTAAACCTAGCAATGCTCTAAGTGCTTCAGAGGTGCTAATATAATTTAATTCTCACAAGCACAAACAGGTCTATTTTTATTTTCCCAAATTTGCAGACAAGAAAACAGAGGTATGCATGTAATACACTGGCTCTCAAGTCACAAGGCAAATGTGTTGGTGGGAAATAGATTTCAACTCATATTGTAGTTTGAACGTTGACCAAAACTTTTCAAAATTTTTACATTCCCGGCTGGGGGCAAGAGGGGGTGTACTGATGCTATGCAAATTTGGATAGATGCTATGAAAAGATAATAGAACAAAACCTGTCAGGAGAGGCTTCCAGAAGAGGTTTACAGCTGTCTTAAAAGGCCAGGAGTGGGCTAGAAAAGGGTAGGCAAAGAAGTCTGTGGTGTTGGAAAGGGTACTCGAACAACTGTCAGAGGATATTGCATGTCTAAAGACCACATGCTTGGGGAATTGCAAGTAATTTGGCATAGAGAAGGCTACAGTGTCCGTGTGCGTGTGCATGTATGTGTGTGCACACACATATGCATGAACAGTGCCAATAGGTTAGTTTTGGGAGATAGGCAGGGACTGGATAATGGGGAGGCTTGACCATGTGTTAAGACTTTTAAGCAGTTAATCTGTTTTTGAACTCCCATTCTAGTTTTAGGGTGAAAAATGGTTTGTAAAAAAGTTGCTGGAAGTAGTTAAAGTATTATAGAAATAAAAACAACTAGACTGACAGTTGAGTGAAGAGAATGTTATTGAGAAGCGAAGTGATTTGAAATATATAAATATATTGGCTTTGAGAATTTAGCTGAACTAGTCCATAATATTACTGTCTTGGCATCCATTTTGTGTGGCCAAGGGATCTATATGGTTCTTGAGCTGATGCTAGCTCCTCCCATGAGCATATGCCCTAGATAGTAGTAGTCCACAGTCACAAGTAAATTATGTGACTCCCCAACTGTCCTTGTGAAAAAGTCTCCCCACCTCCCAGAGCCTTTCCCTAATGCCCCACTTACATAAGACCCACATGAAGCTCACAAAACCTCTGATCTTTTTGGTTTAAATTAACCAATTTGACCTTAGTCAAGGAACCCCAAAACAATGCCCACATGGACTCCAATAAAAACAGGTGCCCCAGGTTTTGATTCTCTCTCAGTCTGCACCTGCCTTGACCTCTCTGTATGGCCCTTTGAGGCTTACCTTGTACTTCTTCCAGGACCTGTGAGTAATAAACTTCTCTATTTCAATTGCATCATGGTCTTTTGTTGAACCACAATTCATTATCCAATATTGGGCCTTAACACACATGAATTTAACAAACACAATATTTGTTTTCCAAAAGACTTTGTGATCAATGTCATGTATCAATCAGGGACTATCAGGAAACAGATGCATATTCAGAAAGGATAACTGGAGTGAGTTTAATGAAAGACTATTTTCAAGTTGGAAAACTTTAAGAGAATCAATAAAAGAAGTGCTCCAGGAATAGAATCTGTTACCATCATTGGACCTGGATGGGAAAGCAAATTAAATTCTTTCTGTTGTGGTCACAGAGACGTAAGTATAAGAGAAGAACCACATGATTGGAGCTGTGGTCTTAAAGACAGGAATTCAGCCACCACAGGCTTACACTCAGCTGAGAGAGAATGGAGAATAGGTAAACTTGATAATTTCCTCTTTCTACTCCTTTAGTGTCCTGCTATTCCACTGGTCAAACATGACTAGAAATAAGTCAGAGGGCAAGGGGAATCTGGTAGTTGAAGCCCATAGAAGTCAGCCTCCAATGGTACCAAGCAGGGTGAAAAAAGATTGAAAGTAGATTTGGAGGTGAAGCAGAAAATATCTAGCCCAGGGGGAGAGAGAGGAAAGCGTAGGTGAATCTCAAGTTTGGGTTTGGATAATTGAGTGACATGGAAGATATAAATGTCATGTTGGGCCCAAACAGTCTCAATCTTGGTCTAACTGGATGACATCATACAGATATTCCTAAGAGTACCTATCCTTTTCTTTTTTTCCCAGAACTGATTTTTTTTTTTTTCACTTTAAAAAAGAATATTTTTTTGGCAATTTGAATGAGAAAAAACTTGAACACATGAACTTATGTCACCACTTTGCATGAGAAGTCAGTAAAATATATATCTTTTACAAATAAATAGTGATCCATTTCATTGCATTCTGGCTCAGTCAGATCATGAATTCACAGCCCTCAATATCATTATTCACCCAAGGGCAGCTAACAGAATTGTAGGCAATGTGGCTAAGGAGATGAATAATCATTTCTCTAAAGAGAAAATGGTACAGTTATTACAAATGCCTACTGCATCAGGGGAATAATTTAAGAGATTTATTTTAAACATATTAGGCCTAATAAAACAGAGTAACAAACAGCTAAAGCAATAACAGAAGAAATGTGCCTTTCAAAATGCAAAGGTTAAAGGAAAATATTAGATGAAATAGTTTTACTTTCAAAACATGATAGCTTACATCAAAGGGTAATCACTGGTTGCTGACTACTGTGGAGAACCTTACAAATTTGTTTTTGAAATTCTAAAACAGTGTGCATACAAAAAATTAAATTTGAATCCAAATGTAAAGTCATCGCTTAACTATTGCATTACAAAGAAGGCATTCAGACACTCAACATCCTAATCAATTTCTATTTAAGTTACCGGTATAAGAAAACACCCCAAAATGCTATATCTTTCATCAATTTTAGAAATGTTGGCATCTTATTTTCCCTTTCTACAAACCTTAGAGAAAGTAATACAATGTAACTCTAATAAATTTAAGAAAAAAAAAAGGAAATTATTTGTATAGATTAATATTTTTCAAAAAAGACACGGGACAACTGAAGAAAATAAATAAGTTGATCAAACAGTGCTAAAGCAAAGGATAATCGCAGATATTGAAGTAGTGTTGTCTATCTCATCTTGTTCTTAAACAGTATTATATTACTGAAGCATCAGATTCAACCTTATCTGATACGAACATCTATTAATGGCTTGTCTGTGAGAATCTGGGCAATGCTTGGCTTTAATAGGCATTATCCTCAGGACAGTTGAAATAGTTATGCACCATCATTTCCTGTGATTCAAATGTGATGCCTTAACGTAGTCTTCATAATCTTTCAGCTTATCTCAAGAAAGGTAGATATGTCTAATAATCTTCTTAGTGACTCACCTTCATGATCTTTATGAATTTTGACATCTTGTTTCTGAGAACGTTCAGGACTATTCAAAGTAAGAATAAATGGA
>PVKE010052829.1:0-10220 GCA_004027555.1 Craseonycteris thonglongyai
TGTGTGTGTGTGTGTGTGTGTATATATATATATATATATATATATATATATATGAAAAATATATATAAAATAAAAAATGTGTGTGTGTATATATGTATGTATGTATATATATATATATGTATGTATGTATGTGTGTATATATATGTATGTGTATGTATGTATGTATGTATGTATGTGTGTGTGTGTATATATATATATATATATATATATATATATATATATATATGTATGTATATATTCACATTTTTTCTTTTTGCTAGGGCCCAGGGCTGAAATGGACCCCTGTGTGGCACTTGGTGACACATTTCCATAAGAGGTTTAAGAGAACCAGCCTGGAGTTATTCCATAGTTAGATTCTCATCTCTTGGTGACATTTCATCATAAAAGTATTCCAGAATCAGGTCTAGGCATGCATGGTTAATGGTCCTCAAGAGGGTAAAGTTCGCCAGTAATAGCTGCATATAAATAGTCAATTATATAGAAGGGATGGTTCAGATGGATTCTTCCCAGGAGGAATAAACTTTGAGATGAGAAAAGAACAATGCCTAGATATTCTTTGTACAAGAAATTGAGAAGTGGCCCTCAAAGCAATATCAAGCTGGGCTCTGGAGAGTTTACTGCTTGCTATAAATTGCCTAAAATTTAAAATGTTAATGTCTGTCCCATTTTGGGTTTCCTCCTTCATGCAATGAATAGCTAGCTAATGGTTGCATTAGTAAAGAAGGAAGGTCTATTGCAAATTATGGGGAAAATTATACTCATCTTCTCCATTATACCAGATTTGTATTCATTAATTCATTTACATGTGCAAAGCACTATTAAGATGAAGTTTATGGGAATTGTACTTTTTTTTTTAAAACAGTTCTATGCATTTAAGAAAACCATATAAATGTTATTTTTCTAGAAATGGAGATAAAGCAACTAGTCTTAGAGTTCTCAAAATTCAGAATCACTTGGAGGGTTTGTTCAGACACAGGTAGCTGGGCCCTATGAATAGCATTTCTGATTCAGTAGGCTCGAGTGGGGCCCTAAATTTTGAATTTTAAAAAGTTTCCAGGTGATTTTGATGCTTCTGGTCCTGGGAGCATACTTTAAGAACAAAGGTTGAGGGTTTTACACATTCAGCTTTGTGAGCTATTGACCTTGAAGAAATCCAACAAACACAAATAATAAACTCCCCCTTTCCTAAAAAGATCTTACTTGATAGGATGAATAGCTGTGTAGGATGTTGATGCAAGATGGTAAATGATTGTTATGTATATCATGTTTTTAAATTTTCAACATGGAAGTTTAGGCTTGACCCCTCTCTGCCACCAAATAATGATGTTCTAAAACAAAAATGGTGCCACTTTCTATCTAAGTCATTTGGCACTTCTTTTTAAAGATTTATTTTTTTATTGTTTTTGACAGAGAGAGAGAGAGAGAGAGAGAGAGAGAGAGAGAGAGAGAGATACAGAGATACAGAGACAGAGAGAAGGAGGTGGGCCCCAAACAGTCTCCATAGTTGTACATCATTGGTTTTTTCACATAGTTTTATTCCACAGGTGGGTGCGGGGCTGCTCAGGGCAGGAACTGGGCAGGGGTCTCACCCTGGTGAGAACTGAACTGGAGGCACTCCCGAGTTCAGCATATGGGTCCGCATAGGCAGGAGCTGGGATTCGATCCTCTGTCCCCAGGGCTGCAAAGTGAGTGCTTAACCCACTGAGCCATCCCGGCTTCCCCATTTGGCACTTCTTTACCCACAAGTAGTAACTGTTCTAAATACACTCCAAATATATCTACATATGTGTTATGTTTGTTATATACATAACATATACAATATATATTTTGCATACATGAAGAAATAGATACAATATGTTATTTTTTTTTAAGATTTATTTTATTGTTTTTGACAGACAGATGGGGGAGGGCCCAGAACAGTCTCCATAGTTGTATGTCATCAGTGTTCGACATGGTTTCCTTCCATACAGGTGGTCAGGGGGCCTCGTAGGGCAGGAACTAGGCTGGGGGCCTCCTGCATGGGAGGCACACCCCCTTGAGCTAGGGGCTGAACTGGGGAGTGAGAACCTAACTGGGGGCCTCTCACATGGGAAGCACACCCTAGGTCAGCATATGGGTGTGCACAGGCCAAGGCCAGAACTCGATCCTCAGTCCCCGAGGCTGCAAAAGCAAGTGCTTAACCCACTGAACTATCCTGTCTTTCCCAAATATGTTTTAACACCATGTAAAGTTGTGGTTGCCTTCACCCCAGGACCTTGCTACTAAAGTGTGACAATCAGATCACCAGCAGAAGCAGCAGTAGCACCTGAGAAATGCACATTTCTGGGCCCTGCCCCACATCTGCTCCATTCAAATCTGCATTATAATAAAATCTCTAGGTTACTCATTTTCAAATTGAAGTTGGGGATGATCTGCTCTAGGATTAGTTTCTCAGCAAATCAAATGGATGATTTCAATGCAGAAGCATAAACTTTTTGAAGAACAGAATGTGAAGCAACTGTGGGCTGGTAGGCAGGCTGAGGGGTCAGACCTAATAAGGTGCTACGGCTGGGAGGTACGGAAGTGCTGAGCAGCTGACCACTCTGACTTTGGTCATGATGAGTTTTTCTATTTGTGTAAAAGAACTCTATTAATTAAATTGCCTTAGATTCTCAACAAGAGGGAGAAAAAATCAATTAGAACACCTTGGAGAGTGAGACAGTATTGGGAACATTCATTATCAGATAGACAGCATATCTTGAGAGGGAAGGTTAGCTATGACCTCTCCATGCCATCAAATAATAGTGCTCAAAAAATAATGATGGGGAAACTACTGCAAATGGCTTTTACCCAAGCCATTTGACACTTTTAACTCTACACATAGTAACTGTCCTAAACAGGCCTTTAATTCTTTTAGACGGAGAAAGTACAAATAAGAGGTAAACAAGTTCAGCACTACTGTTTCTTCACTTGTTTTTGCCACCCCCCTTTTTTTTCCTTTTTAAAAGAAATTTATTTTTTAATTATAGTTCACAAACATTAGTTTCAGGTGTACAACACAGTTATTAGACAGTTATATAACTTACAAAGTGATCACCTCCATAAGTGTAGAACCCATCTGACACCATAAATAGTCGTTGCCATATTATTGAGTATATTGTCTATGCTGTACTTTACATCCCTGTGACTATTTTTATATCCGCCAATTTGTACTTCTTAATCCCTTTCACCTTTTGTCAGGTTCTGGGTTAAACATGGATTGTCAATAATAGTAAATAGAAATAATCTCATTTGCTGCATTTGAGATTTCCGTTCAGAGTATCTTATTTAGGAGTCCCGGGAAATGATCACAATGGCTTCATAAAGTTTTAGTGCAACAAGGACAGCTTCCTGTGGTCTTTCCTATTCCTTCTACTATATGTTTATACCCTTTTTTCCATCCTGTGGTTGGATGGATCCTTTTAAAGCTCAATACCCTCCAGGGATATTCCATCACACTTAGAATACAATTCAGAATTTTGTCATGACCTCCAATGTCAGTATCTCATTTCTAGCTACCTCATCTATCAGCCTTTCTTTTGCTGTTTCCTGCCCTCACACGATCCTAATTATACTGAAGTCTCAAGGTCTTTGCACATACTTCCTTCACATGGCTTCTTTCCTCATTTCTTTTGCATTTCTGCTCCAATTGTCTTCATGATGGGATTTCTCTGGACACCCAATCTAAGTTGTACCCCCTATTCTTGTAATCCCCTTAAACTTTGTTAATTTTATTTATCTTGACATTGTAGTACATAATACTTCTTTTGCTTATTATCTTTCTCTCCCATTAGACAAGTCTTGGTCTATTTTGTATCCCATTGTAATTCTATGCCTGAAACATAGAAAAGGTTCAATAAATATTTATTGAGTGAGTTATGTAATCCAGTCAATTTATCATCCCATTTAAGTATCTACATGAATTCCTTTTTGACACATAGTTTAATGAAGATATTTGCACAATGGGCTCTTATGTCCCCTTCTGTTTGAGGGTAGGGCCACAGAAAGAAAATGACTCAGTTATTGAATATTGCCCGATACATTTATTACCTCATTATTTTTATTCATAACAATCGTGTGAAGAATCCATTATTGTTTTCATTTTCTAAATTATTAAATGAAGATTTTGAGAGTTTAACTGGTTTATCCAACTACATAGAGAGAGAGAGAGAGAAAAGAAGATGCTGAGGATGTCATCAAGATGGTGGTGTGAGAGGAGCTCTTGAAACCTCTCCTGGAGAGACAACAATTTAAACAACTAAAATTCAACCAGAGAATCCCTAAGTAGTGCACAGCGTTGGCTGAGAGACCCAAGAAAATTCCTAAAGCTGGAGAAATGGAGGCGAGTAAGAGAAGAAGAAAGGGAGCAGTGCAGAGACACACTGTGGAGCGTGACCCAGAGACCCACCCAGTGACAACCCAGAGGCTGACCCGAGTCCAACAGAGGAGAGACTGACTGAGGTTGGAGCATGGGTGCATGGGTCAAGGTGCAGAACGACTCTGGGCACGTTGGAGGCCTGGAATGGATAGAGGTGAAGGTGCACGTGGCCAGAGCTCAGGGTGGATGGGAAAAGCGGGCGTGGCTGATGGTGGTGAGAGGTCCAAGTGGGAGTGCAGGGGGAGCAGCCAGGGCACGGTGAAGGCAGCCAGAGAGCATGGGGCAGGAGGCCGGAGTGAGGCCCCAGAAGCAGCCAGAGATCAGTGTGGGTGACCGGAGTGAAGACCTGGCTGCCAGTGCTGGAGTTGGGCAGCTGGAGCTGAGGGCCAGTGGAGCGTGAGGCCGGCAACTGGAGCCAGAGGCGGGTGTTCCAGTGGCTGGAGCACCAACACCGGCTGTGTGTTGGCAGCTGAGGCGCAGAGTGGCCCTCAGTGAGATGAGGCCCCAACCAGAGCACTCCATGGCCTTGGACGTGGAGCCTGGCTGCTTTCCCTTGCTGTCTCCCAGGGCTCGCCCCACAGGCCTCTCCCATGGCAGGCCTTCAGTGAGCTGCTGCCTGGAAGCCGCCATTACCCTGTGACACAATCAGACCTGTGCCTTTCCCAACAAACCCTGCCCTCATTCTTCCCACTGAAGTCAGCAGAGGGAAGCCACCATTACCCTGTGAAGCAAAAAGACCTGCACCTTTCTAAACAAGCCCGGCCCTGACCTGTCCTCCTGAAGCCAGCTGAGGGATCTAGGTGTGGCAGCTTCTGAGAGCAGTGGGATCTTAGAGGCATAGAATACCATCACCCACCATACCTTCCCAAAGAGGAGGCATACAGAGACCAGGGCAACTGAGTCAAATAGAAGCCCATCTCCAAGGACGCCTCCCACTGTGAGAAAACAAAATAAATAAGAGGAAATATCACAAGATACTAACACCAGCTAGGAAGTAAAAGAAAGATACCTTCACATCTACCAAAGGAAAAAGTCCTCATGCCCAGGAAACAAAATGCTCTAGCAGCAATGAATACCCATTTGACCAAAGGAGCTCAGAAAGAAAGATAAAAATCTCCAGAAAAGTAACTTGAAGATATGGAATTATATGAGCTAAATGACAGAGAATTCAGGATTGCAATTATGAAAATATTCAAAGAGATCAGAGAAAACTGGCAGAATACACAGAAAGAGCTAAATGATCTCAGAAAGGAAATGGAATCTATGAAACAGATGCAAATAGAAATTCTGGAGATAAACAACACAATAAAATAAATGAAATATGAAATAGCTAGCATAGGAAGCAGAGCTGACCAGATGGAGGCAATAATTAGTGCAATTGAAGACAAAAATTTGGAAATGTCACAGAAGGAAGAAGAGAGAGACCCAAAAGCTAAAAGAAATGAAAGATATCTATAAGAACTATCTTACTCCATTAGGAAAAATAATATAAGGATAATAGGTATTCCAGAGGGAGCAGAGGACAAGATGGGCACAGAGAACCTACTCAGACAAATAGTAGATGAGAACTTCCCAAATCTATGGCAAGAACTGGAACCTCAAATCCAAGAACAAAACAGGACCCCTAGCTACTTTAATCCTAACAGACCCTCTCCAAGGCACATTATACTGAAGATGTCAAAGGTCAAAGACAAAGAAAGAATCCTCAAGGCAGTGAGAACAAAGAACACCATAACCTATAAAGGAAAGCCCACCAGACTCTCATCAGATTTCTCAACAGAAACTCTACAAGCCAGAAGGAAATGGAACAAAGTAATTCAAAATGTTAAAGGAGAAAAATTACCAGCCAAGAATCCTATACCCAGCAAAGCTATCCTTTAGATATGAAGGAGGAATAAAGACCTTTGCAGACATACAAAAACTGAAGGAATTCTCCAGCACAAGGCCAGCATTTAAATAAATACTGAAAGAGGCTACTGGACCTGAAACAAAAAGTAAAAGTAAACAGGGATAAACTGGAACAACGAAAATATAAAAAGGGGAGGAAGTAAAGATTTAAGCTTCCAAAGAGAATGGAGATAAGAAACATCCTTAAGAAAAGGGACCACTGCATATATAAAACTTTCTTTTATATAAAGTTCATAGTAACCACTTAAAAAGGAACTTAGATCTGGGACACATAAAAACAAAAGATAAGAATACAGAAAAAATAGTCATAAACACCATCAAACTAAAATAATCAATGGGAAGAATAAAACAAAGAAGCAATAAAAAAAAAGAGCTACCAGAAAAAAAAAAGATAAAATGGCTATAGGAAATTCTTATATATCAATCATTACCCTAAATGTAAATGGGCTGAACTCACCAATAAAAAGACACAGAATAGCAAACTGGATTAAAGAACAAAAACCAACCTTATGCTGTCTACAAGAGACACACCTCAGCCACAAGAACAAACAAAGACTAAAGGTAAAAGGGTAGAAAAAAATACTCCAAGAAAATGGCACCCAGAGAAAAGCAGGTGTAGCCATACTTATATCTGATAAAGCAGACTTCAGGATCAAAAAGATAATAAGAGACAAAAATGAACATTTCATAATGATAAAGGGGAAATACAACAAGAAGATATTACACTTATTAATATATATGCCCCCAACCAAGAAGCACCAAAATTTACAAAGCAACTACTAACAGATCTAAAAGGAGAAACAGACAAAAACACAATTATAGTAGGGAACTTAAACACCCCATTGACAGCCATGGACAGATCATCTAAACAGAAAATAAACAAAGAAATATCAGCTTTAAATGATACATTACAACAACTGGACATAATTGACATTTATAGGAAACTTCATCCTAAAACACAGGACTATACAATATTTTCCAGTACACATGGAATGTTTTCAAGAATAGATCACATGCTGGGACACAAAGCCAGCCTCAGCAAATTTAAGGAGATCGAAATCATACCAAGTGTATTCTCCAATCACAAAGCTTTGAAATTGGAGATCAACTACAAAAAGAAAGCAGGAAAAACCACATATACATGGAGATTAAACAACATGTTATTAAAAAATGACTGGATCAAAGAAGAAATAAAAGAAGAGGTTAAAAAATACATAGAATTGGGGAAGCTGGGATGGCTCAGTGGGTTAGGCGCTCACTTAGAAGCCCCGAGGACCGAGGATCGAATCCCGGCCCTGGCCCGTGCGGACCCATATGCTGAACTGGGGAGTGCCCCCAGTTCAGTTCTCACCGGGGTGAGACCCCGGCCCAGTTCCTGCCCTGTGCGGCCCCTCCCACCTGTGGAATGAAACTATGTGGAAAAACCAATGATGTACAACTATGGAGACTGTCCTGGGCCCTCCCCCTTCTCTCTGTCTCTGACTGTATCTCTCTCTCTCTCTGTCAAAAACAATAAATAAATCTTAAAAAAAAATACATAGAAACAAATGACAATGAAAACACAACATACCAAAATTACTGGGACATAACAAAAGAGGTAATAAGAGGGAAATTTATATCACTACAGGCCTTTCTCAAGAAACAAGAAAAATTACAAGTAAACAGCCTAATATCACATCTTCAAGAACTAGAAAAAGAAGAACAGAAAACACCCAAAGCCAGCAGAAGGGAGGAAATCATATAAATTAAAGCAACACTAAATGAAATAGAGAATAAAAAACCAATAGAAAAAATTAACACAATAAAGAACTGGTTCTTTGAAAAAATTAATAAAATTGACAAACCCCTGGCTAGACTCACCAAGGGAAAAAGAGAAATCACACAATAACGTGAATTAGAAATGAAAGAGGGGAAATTACAATGGATACCACAGAAATACAAAGGATCATACAAAAATACTATGAAGGACTATATGTCACCAAATTTTGCAACCTAGAAGCAATGGACAAGTTTTTAGAAACATATAATCTACCTAGATTAAATCAAGAAGAACTGGATAATCTAAACAAAACAATCATCCAAAACCTTCCCAAAAGCAAGTGTTCAGGACCGATAGTCTCACTAACGAGGTTTTCCAGGCATTCAAAGAGGAACTAACACCTATCCTTCTCAAACTTTTCCAAAAAATTGAACAAGAGGCAATACTTCCCAACTCATTCTGTGAGGCCAACATTATCCTAATGCCAAAGCCTGGCAAGGACATCACAAAAAAAAAAGAAAGAAAAGAAAACTATAGACCAGGGGTGTCAAACTGGCGGCCCATGGGCCGCATGCTGCCCCCGAGGTAATTTTTTGTGGCCCACGATGCTCTGAAATAAAATGAAAATAGAAAAAATTGTTATGAAGAAAATAGCGCTTAGGAGAGATCGAGGCAATACCGTACACACAATTCCCTCATTCACCCTTTAACTACTGAAGAAGAGTATACACGTGGCCCAGTGCCTTTTCTGGGGGCCTGTGGGTGTGTATAAACATGCTGACTCAGTTCCAGTGACGTTTGTAAATGTGATGTGGCCCGCATGAATCTTGCCTGTTGCACCAAATGGCCTGTGTTTTAATTGAGTTTGACACCCCTGCTATAGACCAATATCTCTGATGAACACTGATGCAAAAATCCTAAACAAAAATAGTAGCAAATAGAATACAACAATGCGTTAAAAAGATTATACATCACGATCAAGTGGGATTCATCCCAGGGTCACATGGATGGTACAACACATGCAAATCGATCAATGTGATACACCACATAAACAAAATTAAAAATAAAAAGCATATGATTATATCAATTGATGCAGAAAAAGCATTCAACAAGATACAACATCCATTTATGATCAAAACACTTAATAAAATGGGTATAGAAGGAAAATACCTCAACATAATAAAGGCCATATATGACAAACCCTCAGCAAATGTCATACTGAATGGGGAAAACCTGAAACATTTTTTTCTAAAATCAGGAACGAGACAGGGATGTCCCCTGTCACCACTGCTATTCAACATAGTGCTGGAAGTCCTAGCCAGAGCCATTAGGCAGGAAAAAGAAATAAAAGGCATTCAAATTGGAAACAAAGAAGTTAAACTGTCACTTTTTGCAGATGATATGATCCTTTATATAGAAAACCCCAAAGATACCACCAGAAAACTGTTAGAAATAATAAATGAATGCAGTAAAGTTGCAGGATACAAAATCAATGTACAAAAATCCATAGCTTTTTTATACATAAACAATGAAACTTCAGAAAAAGAAATGATAAAAACGATACCATTTGTGATCAAAACAAAAATAAAATACTTAGGAATAAACTTAACAAAGAATGTGAAGGACTTATACACAGAAAATGGTAAGACACTATTAAAAGAAATGGAAGAAGATACAAAGAAATGGAAGGATATTCCATATTTATGGATTGGAAGAATCAACATAGTTAAAATGGCCATATTACCCAAAGCAATATACAGACTTAGTGCAATTCCCATTAAAGTCCCACAGACATTCTTTCAAGAAATAGATAAGAAAATTATCAGATTCATATGGAACCACAAAAGGCCCCAAATTGCCAAAGCAATCCTCCAAAAAAAATAAGGCTGGAGGCATCACTCTCCCTGACTTCAGTCTATACTACAAAGCTTGAATAATCAAAACAGCTTGGTATTGGCAGAAAAACAGACATACAGACCAATGGTATGGAATTGAAAACCCAGAAATAAACCCACAAATATACGGACAGATAATCTTTGACAAAGGAGCAAAATATATAAAATGGGGAAAAGAAAGCCTCTTCTGTAAATGGTTCTGGGAAAATTGGAAAACCACATGCAAAAGAATGAATCTGGACTGTGAACTGTCACCATATAC
>PVKE010052830.1:0-10218 GCA_004027555.1 Craseonycteris thonglongyai
AGAGAGAGACAGAGAGAAGGGGGAGGGCCCAGAGCAGTCTCCATAGTTGTAGGTCATCAGTTTTTGACATAGTTTCATCCCACACAGGTGGGTGAAGGGCCTTGCAGGGCAGGAATCGGGCTAGTCCTCCCACATAGAAGGCTTGCCCTCATGAGCTGGGGGCCGAACCGGGGGCCTCCCACATGGGAAGCTCACCTTGGCGAGAATCAAACTGGGGGCCACACCCCGGTTCAGCACATGGGTCTGCACAGGTCAGGGCCAGGATTCCAGGGCACAACCCGCTGAGCCGCCCTGGCATCGCCCACACTGTGTTCTTGCTGCTGAATTTACCAAGAAGAAATGGACAAGAGGAAAGCACTGGCATGCCCAAGAGGAGAGAAACGAGCGAGCCAAGAGCAGTACCAAGGTGCAGGAAAAGGTGAACCTCAGCCTCGCTGCCCTCGAAGGGCATGTGGGGGCCGGTGTGGACAGGCACCTTTTCAAGTCCATCTGTCCATCTGTGCACAAGAGCCCAGGCGCAATTTCACACTAGGCCTCGAGACCTGGCCTGCATCTTCGCTTGGCTCCTTGCATCCAGCTTCTTCCTTTGGGCGAATACGATTTATGTCCGCTAAATAAAGGTTTGCTGCAGGTTTTCTCTCCACGCTTTGGAATGTTACCAAAACCGGAAAAGAAGTATTTCATAAATCTCTGCTCATCCAGATCTTTCTTGTTCTGAAAAGAAGCCCAGCATGAGTTCCTCATCAGTGGCATGGGCTCCTCGAACTCCCCCAGCCCACACTGACTTCTCTCTTTGAGCCACTAGAGATTTAAAGCCGAACCACACAATCCAGCCATTAATCAGCCTCCCCCACAGGAGGTGTGTGGAGCTGTGAAATCCCAGGGCACCTGGGGGCCAGGATACGTGGAGCGATGGGTTCTGGGCCAGCTGTCAAGTTGTGCCATCTCTGTGTTCTCATTTGCATCATTAAAAACACAGCCTAAATATCTGTGAGTTGACCTGTGCTCTAAGAGGCATTGCTTTCTCATTGTCGCTGGTTTGAAATCTCAAGAGCAGAAATTGTGTTATATACTCTGTTTTCTCTTCCTCTTTATTCGACACCAGACAGTTGGGTGCTCAGTGCTTCCTCTACTCATTTATTTCAGGAGCATCTACTTGAACCTTTGCTGTATGTCAGGCACTGAGCTGAGGCTGTATACGAGTAACTGGTAACAGATAGATGGGCTGCTCATCTTTGGAGCATTCAGCGATTCTTGTATAATACTTTAGAACATCCTGGAGACTTGTTAAAACACAGATCACTAGGCTGCATTCTCAGAGTTTCTCATTTAATAGGTCTGCAGCCCCTCCCTCCACCCCCACCCCCACAATTTACATATGTATGTCTGACAAGTTGGCAGGGGTGAGGGGAACCACATTTTCAGAACTGGTTTATTCTCACAGAAGTTAGTGGCAGCTCTATTTTACCCAACAGGTGCTAGCACCTTAACAGCTGTCATCTGAACGCCCCTTGAGGAAGGATCAGCCTTTGTTTGAAAAAAACACCTTGATGAACCTGCTTGGATGGGGTGAGATCTTTGGATGTCAGCCAACACTGAGAGGGGAAGGGGAAGTCACTCCTCAGGAGACAATGTGAGGAATTTGTGGGGTTTACTCCTGAAGGGAAAGGGACGAGGCCAACGAAGACCAGGAGAAAGAAGGCAGCAGAAAAAGGAGCAGGTGAGGTGTGGGGGCAGGTGTTCCTTTCTGGGCTTTTGTCTTGTGTTGTGTCTTTGTTCCTTCTCTGTCCCCCATCCACTCTCCCCAAATCTTCAACACAAAGAAGCAGGAAGCCAGGACTCTCTGGAAATCATGAGACTCATCAGCACATAACTTGACCCCATGTTGCCTGGTGTTTCAAGCGGGGGTGGGGGGTGGGGGGGTGGGGGTTTTACTCTCGAGGGCATCTGTTTACCCCATGGCTGAAAGCCAAGTTCTCCAGGAGGTCTTGAATACCTAGACAAGCATTTATTTCATTGCATGTGTTTTTATGTTAAACTTTAGGTCTTGACAGAAAGGATGAAACTGAAATTCCATCAATATTACTCTAATCACAGCGATACCACATTGTACTAGTGCTAGGAACTTTTTCAAATTTACAGTGCGCTTTGATCTTTACCACAGTCTTATCAGAAAGAAAGAGCTGATATTAGTTTTCTCTTCCTATTGAGAAACTGAGGCACAAAATGATGAATAGTCAAGCCTCAGTTTAGAGCTGAGTTCCTGACAACCGGTCCAGGGAGCTTCCCCAAGGGCACCCTGGGAAAGACCTTTGTTCTCAGCATTGTATTTCCCTCTGAAATGAGCTAGCTACAGAGTACAATTCTATTAATAATTCTGAGCAAGTCGACATGTAGAGCAGCATTTCAGAAGATCCCAGGGAGGAAGTTAAATCATTCGGTCTTTAACATCTAACTCACATATCCAGAGCCTCAGCTTTTTGGTTAAAACTGCATGTCATGTGTCTGCAGGAGAAAAGTAGGGAGGAGGGCAATCACGGGACTCTCTTTACATTTTACAGCCTCCTATTACGCTTTGATATAAATCTAGTAGCTGAAAAGGTCTATCACATAAGAACCAGTCATGGCCAAATCCTCAATGCTTTTGGCAACACTTATTCCATCTGTCTTTATGGTTGACATACAAATCCATTTTGTTGTAAATCAAAACCAGGGGTTTCCTAGCTGCTGTTGGGGGCTTCCGGCACTCACCTGGGGAATTCTGGGGTGACCAGGACCCAGAGGCCTCCCTAAGCTGTCTCTACAGGAATCATCATCAGATATGTGAGATCAGGTTTAAATAGACCCTTGGGGAAGCCGGGATAGCTCAGTGGCTTAAGTGCTCGCTTTGCAGCCCTGAGGGCCGAGGATCGAATCCCAGTCCCAGCCTATGCAGACCCATGTGCTGAACTGCAGTGTGCCTCCCATGCAGGAGGCCCCCAGCCCAGTTCCCGCCCTGCACGGCCCCCACCCACCTGTGTGGAATGAAACCATGTTGAAAACTGATGAAGTTTAACTATGGAGACTGCTCTGGGCCCTCCCCCTTCTCTCTGTCTCTCTTTGTCTCTGTCAAAAACAATAAAGTAAATCTTAAGAAAAAACCAAAAAAAATGAGACCCTTTAACAGAGAGGAAGACAAGATTCTACAAAATGTAGGCCAAGGAGGTTTTATGGTCCAAACGATGAGCGGCTTCATGTTGGGGTGTGGGACCTTCCACGCTATGCCTACACCCACATTTACATATACTCACATCTAGTCTTGGAGACAGAGGAGCGCCAACGTGACCCACCCAAGAATAACAGCAGCTGTCATTTATTAAGACCTACTGTGTTGGGTTCGTTTTCTTCTTACAACTGTCCTTAAGTGAGTGTCCCTGTTTCACAGAAGAGGGCACTGAGTTTCCATGACTTGAAGCAACCTGCCTGGTCAGTTAGATGGTGATAGTCAGTATTGAACCTGTCTCATGGCAAAGCCCATATACTATACTGTTCCATTCATGGGGTCCCCAAAGCCTGCCTATGAGAAAATAAAAATGAGTGGCTCCTTCCTTAAATTCAAATTCACAGCTTTTTAATTTGGAGATTATGGTGTCAGTGATTAGGTGTTAAAATGTACATTCTTTTTCTCAAAATTATGGTGATGGTAGAGGATTTCCTTCCTCTTCTCCCCTCCTCATCTTCCTAACTTTCTTCTTCTTGTTTACACTCGGTCAAGGAAAAAAAAAAAAAAAAAGCAACAACCCTGACAATCCTATTTTGGTTCCATGTTTCCAGTAAAATATTATTCTTGGTTCATAAATTCCACCAGTCTGGAACCTCTACTTTACATGAAGTAACTCGTCATAGTTTAAGAATAACACGGCTCTGGGATCCAGGGTCATCATACTCATGGCCTAGGACCTAGGTGATGGCTGAAAATTTATTTAGGACCCACTGACACAGTACATTTGGTTCAAGTTTGATGATAAACTTTAAGTAGAACTCCTTGGGACATCTTAATAAAAGGTCATCTCTTCTCTAAGGTGAAGCCTCTTAGTCCTTTAAGATTTCCACTTTTCCTTCCTGACTTCTCCATATATCTGGTTTCCTGAGTTGACAGTGTGTAAACCAGTTACTATTGTTTGGAAACCATTTTAATTCTATTTTATGCACAGTTATTTTCTTGGTATAGTGAAGCCTGAATATATTTTCCTATTTCAAGTATTCGAATGATTTTGTAAACAATATGCAATTGCCTTAGGCCATACTGAATACAACAGCCCCTTACGCTGGAGTAAAACCTGTGAGTCAGGGACAGACTGAGAAAATCTGCCTCTTGATCAGCAACCTCCCTTTGCTGACTTTACATTTGTTGTGTTAATCAGCTGTGGGCCAGAGCTGCTGGTGACTTTTGTCTTCTTTTGAATGCTGTCACCCGTGGACTCAGGGCAGCTGTGAACCATCCACTCTCAGCCTCACAGCCATGTCTTCAAATGCAGCTCTGTCTGTACCATCCCAGCTTCGGGCCTCCAGAGCATCTCTCAGCTCGAAGTCCTTTCATTTCTTTTATGGATGTAGTAAATCATTCCACACACCACGGAGCACAGGAAAAGCCTGATTTATTAGACCTACCTGCTTGGTTCTTCCAGAGTAAAATCCCCATATTGAAAGATTTTTTTCTCTTCAAATTTTTCTTTTTGTATTTTCTAAATATTTAAATGAAACACCCATGGATCATCTCTTAAAATAAATAAGTAAAAATAAGAAAGAGAGTGTGTGTTTCACCTTGAGAAGCTCAAAAGTATTTTCTAATTGAGAAATGGATCGTCACATTTCTGAAGGAAATGAATGCTTGTGATGGACACCTAACAATACGGCAAATCAGAGAATGGGTTTAAATGAAGAGAGGGAGGCAGCAAATGGGGCATTTTATGTCAATTTTAATTTTTTTATTTTTTTGAACTGAACTCCGGGCCTCCCCGCATTCGGGAAGCACACCCCAGTTCAGCACGTGGGTCCGCCTGGGCCGGAGCTGGGATTCGATCCTCGGTCCTCGGGGCCTCAAAGCGAGTGCTCAACCCACTGAGCCGTCCCGGCTTCCCCAAATGGGGCATTTTAAACAGCAGATGCGATGACACAAAGCAGGTGAAGAACGTGCCATTGGAGTGGCAGCTTGGGTTTGTTCACACTCCTAGGCTCCCACAGAATGGCAGAGCCCAGGGAGTTTGCACAGTGTCTGAAGTTCTTATTGAGAGTGAAAGGCTGTCCCCGTGAAATACCACCCCTGAGCTGGAAAACAAGAACTAAGATGAAAATGTGTGCCTAGGCACAGAGAACATGATAAATACGAGGTAGAAAGACCTGGTCGGCACCAAGTGTAAAGGCAAGTTTGCCACTGTCAAGGCATTTTGGCTGGAGCACAATCCAAGAGGGTGCGGAAGGGGAAATTCCACTCAGGCTGTACAGCATTCACCACAGAGGAGAGACCTGAACGATAGTTCGCTATTTCATGGACTTTATATAGGTGAATTTGATCACCTGCCACTTTTGGTTTTGAATTATCCAGATGGTCTTGCCCTGATCATTGCTGCAAGCGCTGCTCAGGAACCCTGGTGATTTGGGCAGTGAGATAGTTTTAATTTAAACTGTGCCAATCAGTTCTAGCCAGGTCTCTGTAATTCATCATTACTATCCAAAACGTAGGCTCCATAGCATTTATAATCTCTCTCATGATCTCTTCTCCATAGTACCCTGTGCCCCTCCTCCCACCTACCAGCCTTCTCCAACTGGTAACCCCTCGACACTTCATAAAACAAGCTGTCTGTTCACAAGAGTTAGTCATTACGTGAGGATAAAGGGGCTTGGCTGAGATGAGATGAGATTGGGAGGGGGGGGGGGGAGGCACCAGGGAGGCTCAGCCACAAACTAAGGATCTGGCTTGGACATTTGTGATTCAAATTCATGCATGTGCAAGTTACAATTTGCCAACATGTCATGAGCCTTTATGTTTCTTGAGACTAGTTGAAAGTAAAATATTAAATATGCAGCAGCTATGACTCTTTTCTAATTTATGTGGAAGTGCTTTGGAAACCTGAACACCATAGCTCTTAATCTTTTTCTTGGCCACAGACCACTTTGAAAACCTGCTAAAAATATGGACCCCTTAAGAGAAATACACACCAATATGCTTATACCTAGAAGATTTTGCATATGAATTCAAGAAGTTCATAGATCTTCTGTTGTGTCATAGATTCCCTCATCTAAAGAGATCTTTCTATAAACATAAAACATTATGAATAAAGAGCTATTTTTACATTTAAGTGAACAGCAGAATGTAGAATTGCAACATGATCTCAATGAAAACTATATACAGGAAAGAATATAAACACACAGATAAGCACTAAGGTGTAAATATTTAGGTAATGAGATTGCAGTTGATTTTAATTTTCCTCTCTGAATTTTGTTACATTATCCCAATTTAAAACTGATATTTTCACTGGTTTATTTTCACAAAGGGAGCTGTTTCTTTTGACCAATCATAGAAACATTGGGCAGAGCTTTCAAAAGCAAATCTAAAAGACAGTGCAGTGCACACTTCTTTGGGTGAGCTGTCCCATCTGGGTCATGTGACCTATACCATGAGAACATTTCTCTTGGCCTTCTGATTGGTTCAGGAGTGGGAGCCTGACTCAGCTAAACCAATCAGTGTCTTTCCCCCAGATTTTCCTGAGCTGTAACTAGCAAAGAGCCAGTTCCTCTGTGGTGACAGAAACTATGAGTGACCTCTGAGAGTTTTGTGGAAAGTGTGTGTGGGGTGTGTGTGTGTGTGTGTGTGTGTGTGTGTGTGTGACATTTCCTGCTTAATGAGAAAGAGAGACAAAAAGACAGAGACACCCAATAGTTCCTGATTCCAAAGTTATACCTTAGTCTTTCTTACATTTTGGTATTTCAATTCTTCCATTGATGGTATACCTTTTACCTATCCAACAAATTTTCTTTTTGTCAAAACTAGTTAAGAGTTGAATTTCTGACACTTGAAACCAACAAGTGCTCATAATTATAAGTATTCAAGAATTAAATTTAACCCAGGTTGTGAAAAAGAAAAAAAGAACAATATTTCTTGACCGAGAAAATGGCTGACTCTGGGTGTCTGGCTATGTATAGGTCAGAGGGAATCAAAAAGCAGAGAAAATCAGGATTATTGGTTCCAATCTTGAGCTTGTTCTATTCAGTTAGGAGGAGGAACTATGTAGACACAGACAATGACAGAGTTGTTCAAACTCTGATTATGACCATACGAATTACAAGTCTGTTCTCTTAATCAGGCATGTGATGCTTGGGATAACAAATTCACAAGTGAATTGAAAGATAAATATGTTTTCTAACTCAATGAGTTAGAAAATAATCTTTGCAATTATTTGGCAACCTGAAGATATCTGAGCTCTGCTAAAGAGAAAATCTCAGCAAATGGGTAGAGATACTCTATAAGAATAATCACTTCACATGTGACAGCCAATTCCATTTCAATTAGTGGTTAACTATAATGAAAGTAGTTAGAAATACTGAGACATGCTTAGTTATTCTAGGACAATTTGACATAGTGAAACTTTAGAACATTATTAAAATATAACTTATGCAAGCGAAAAGCTCTAACTTCAAATCCAGTCTTATCTATATCCCTAACGAAAATGCGGAAAGTCGTATTTTCTATTGGCAAGTGTGTGGTTTTATCGACTACAGTCATGGCCGGTCCAGGACAATGTGGCGAGCATGCCATGAGGCAGACAACTTCCCCTTTGGAAGCTAATTAGAGTGACAGTCAGAAGGAAAGAGTTTTGAGTTTACATCCAGACTGACCACAAGATGAAACTAAAAAAAGATTTTTTTTATTTGTAAATCAACATATCATAACCTACATACTCTATTTTCAATCTTTTATCTATCACATCTGCCACAAATATTTCTCCCTGTTTGTTATTAACTTTTGAATTGTGATTCTATTTGTTTTTGTTTCTGAACCTCAGAGATTCTAATACTTTTTCTTAGTGATTTTTTCCATTGTGCTTGTGTGTAAAGTTCTTGCCTGTCCCCAAAGCAGTTTCCTTTATGATTCATGACCACTTGCACAGCATAACATAAATCATCAATTCACTGAAACACAGAGGCATATTGGGGGTAATAAAGTGAAATCACTTTAACTTTGAATTGTATTTTTATTCATGCTATTTTAAAAAATAAAGAAAAGAGGAGCTAAGGAGAGAGGGCAGAAGGGAAGGGCAAATACCCGCTAGCCACGAGATCCCAGCGTGTGGGCTGGGTCTGAGTCTCTGTGTGGAAGAGGAAGTCAGCAGCGCCTCGCCTCTGCCCTACAAGAGCCTCTGGGTTTCGGGTTAGTGTTCTGACCAGTCAGGAAAACAGCCAGGGGCCTGGATTTGTGCCAATGCAAGTTACAACTAAAACACGAATCTCTGCTATCACACCTGCCCATCAGAGGGATTAAGTGTCTGGAAATCCAAGGATGAAAGGAAGTGGAGTCTTTGGGGTAAGGGAGGTAATTGGGAGCGGGGGAAACTGGGAAGCCTAATGCCTGACATCTTTTCCTTCTGCTGCTGCCTCCCCTTCCTCACTCTGACACTCCACTCCCAAGACTTGGACACTAGTTTACAAGAAATGGGAAAAGGGGACACTTTTACATTTCCACTCAATCAAGTTTATGTCTTAATCCACTACACTGTCATTTTTCTCTTTGTTTCCTTGAAAGTAAAATTTCCACTAAAAATGATCGGTAGAACATAGTAAAGACTAAACCAGGTAAAATATAGGACTTACTCTGTAGAACCTCCACATAAAAGGCTGGTGTTTGGAATTAGAGATTTACAGATGTGTCCAATGAGGAGCCACTGTTTTTATTATGCAAAATCAAACTGTTGGGCCAGGAGTTCAAATGCTGCATGTCCACTGACTCCCAGGGAAGCCCTGCAGTTATTATGTGATGAGCATATCCAATACTAAATGAAGAAACACGAGAATTATCTCCTATAATTTTGTGATGAAAGTATAATTTGGAAAGGAGTCAGATGGTTCTAGCATCAGTTCAGCTACTTACTATGTGATCTTATGTAAATCAGATTTTTCTTGGGCCTCAGCTTCTTAAACGGTATACTTGTCTGTACACAGTTGTGATAGAACATACACAAAAACATTTAAAAATATGATATGGAACTACACAAAGTACAGCATTGTGGGTCAGCTGAAATAAAATTTTACCTCTGACTCTTAAACTATCCAGTCAAATAAAGTATCTTTTCCATTTGTAATTTATGAATTCTGAAATATTCATTTAAGACTATTTTATGTAATTTTAGCATATCTATATTTCAATGCCAAGTATTACACATAAAACCCTCTTTGGGGGCGAATATCCAGACTGTATATTGGTCAGGGTTTCGCTGGTGATACTAAATAACACTTATAATTATGGAAACCTTTTACCTTTAAACACTTCAGTGAAAGGGAGGCTCTAGATTTCCAGGTTAATGATTTTCAGCATGACTCTGGTAATAAATGTCTGATTTTAATTTTTCTTGGGATATATGATTGGCCCACTTGTTTGAGGCTGGTATTCATGAGCCTGACGTCAGAGATATGCTTTTAGGTCAATTGGTTTTGCCAGGTTTGCCACCCTAGTTGATCTGAAGTAGTCTAATATGGGAAGGTCTCTAATTCTTTGCTAGAAAAACCAGTCATCTTACTGAGGGCGAATCAATGCCCTGATGTCTGTACGTGCTTTACCTGGAAGTCAAATAATGATCAGTGTAAAAGAAAAGGAATTGCAGGAGCTGGAAAGAAAAAAACTTGTTCTAGGAAAAAAATCAAAACAAAAAATTCTATGGAGGCAAGATGGCGGCATGAGAGGAGAACCCAGACACCTACCTGGGAAGGGACTTACGAACAAAAAGGAACCCACAGGGGAAACCCTGAGAAGCACCCTCAACTGAGACAACCACACAACGCAGAACAACACACAAAGGTTAGAGGAAAAAGGGGAGAGCGGGAGAGGGAGGGAGAAGGAGCAGTTTGGGGACAGGAACGGAGCGCGGAGCGCGGCCCGGGGCTGGCAAACACAAAGGGGGATTGGGGGGCTACAGCCAAAGTGGAGCTGGATCGAGGGCGGGCTGGAAGCCGAGACCTAGGGAGCGT
>PVKE010052831.1:0-10220 GCA_004027555.1 Craseonycteris thonglongyai
TGATTCTGGGAGCTGGGCACATAATGCGATGCATGGGTGATGTGATGTGGAGTTGTCCATTGGGAAACTGTCTGATTGTTACCAACCAATGTCACCCCATTAAATTTAACAATAAAATATATTTAAAAAAAAGAAAAGGAGAGGAGGAGGCAGAGACATGACTTCAAATATCTGGGTAATAATAGTCTCATAGGTTATTAGGAGGATTAAATGAAATACTGTATTTAAAAGTGTTTGGCATAGGGCCCAATGTATATGTGTATCCAAAAAATATTGGCAATTATTGTTATTATTAGCTACTATATGGAAGTGGGATACTTTTCCTTAGCTTTGGAAGAACTGAGGCCAATGAGCAAAAATGAGAGAATGAAAGATTTCTATTAGCTAACTACGGTACTATTAGAGTTGTTCAATCATGGAAAGCCTGCTTAGCAGGCTACTGAGCTCCACATTACCACACCTATTTCTGAAACAGAGGCTGAATAACCATCTAACAGGAAAGCCACTGTGTAAGTCTTTTACTACATAGACAGTTGGACATTTTAGGATTCACTCCAAATGCTAATGCTCCCACCCTAAGATTTCAGAACTCTATATTAAGTGTTCCAAAAATGAGAGGCAGTCACCTCAGATTTAGGTATTTCATAATACTTTTACTGAGTTGTCATATGGAAGCAAGAATCTCATAGGCTAATACATATTACTAATAATTTAGGTCCACAAAGCACTTAATAGAATTGGGTGTTCAGAGCCAGAGGCTACAAAATAGGTATTTCATTTAGAAAAATTTTATGACCCTAAAAAATTATTTCTTACATAATTAACAATTAATTATATCTTTCTTTTACTCTTCAAATTAAGTTTGTAAAGTATAAGGTCCTGGATCTAGGTTCTTATTAATGGTGCTAGATTTGTCATATTCAAAGCTAAAAATCAAAAAAGAACCAGAAACACCAAAGGAGTCACACAGCACAAACTGTCACAAGGTTTCTCTCTTTAATCAGGAAGCACGAACCTGGGCAATCTCCTCAGTTTTCCTTAATTTCTCCTCCCAGGTCACAGTCATTTCCTGGATTAGCTTCTCTGACTCTTCCAGCCGGTCTTTTAGCTCTGGAGATTTCATTGCCTACAAGCAAAACGCGTATTTCGTGAAATGTCTGTATGATGCCCTGAAGAAAAATTAGATAAAGTCTGAAGGACATAAGCAACAATCTGCCTCCTCTCAGCTCTAAGGCTCGCTGAGTTCTCTCATCCACCTGACACAAAGCTGTCACTGACAGCATCCCTACTATGAGGGTCCCACCAACTCACCCAGTTATCTAAGATGACTTAACTTTTTCTTTTTCCTCCAACCTATTGTTATTGTAAAGATCTAACCATGTTTAAGGAGATCAAGCTGTCAAGGGCTTATTTTTAAAATCCCAAAAGGTCATATGTACATGATTCATTCTAGTCTTTATTGATGACTTCAGGTACTCAAATACATATAAAATTGTACATGTAACTAGATGGTGTTATTAATAACAGGAACACAGAAGCAAACTTTCAAAGAATCTTGATGAATCATAAAATTATTCCTATAGAAACAGGACAAAATTTAACAGGCAGAAAGATATGATCTGGGGATGTTGGGATGGCACAGCAGGTTGAGTGCTCGTCTTGTGGCCCCAGAGTCTGAGGATCGAATCCCGGCCCTGGCCTGTGTGGAACCATATGCTAAGCTGGGTGGGGTATGCCCCCAGTTCTGTTCTCGCCTGGGTGAGCTTCCCATGTAGAGGGCCCCCAATTTGGCTCTTGCCCCAGGTGTGCTCAATATGTAGAAGGCCCCCAGCTCGCAGGGCATGCATCCCCTGTGGGAGGCGCCTAGCATGCATGGCTCCTGGTTGCCTATGGAATGAAACTATATTGAAAAACTAATATACAACTGTGGGAAATGCTCTGGGCTCTCCCCTTTCTGTCTCTCTCTGTCTCTGTCTTTCTCTCTGTCAAAAATAATACAAAAAAAATATGATCAAGTAACTGTTTTGACCATATATTTTATCGATTTACACAGAAAACAGGTTATGACAAAAAGGGCTATAGTCCCAGACCCAAGAAAGAATTCCACAGCACTGGGAAATTGTGGGAAGAGAAATGCTAATTCAAGTGAGATCCTGAATCTGATATTTTATTCCTCTTTGGAAAAGAGGATAACCATTTGGTTGTAGGTTAGAATTGTTTAGGTTTCAAATTCAGTAATGGAACTTAAATACCATACATTATAGAATGTTCAAAGAATAGTGGAAATAGAATACCACTGGAATAGTGGGTACTTCTGCTATAAAATATATTTTTAGATACATAATTAACTCACAACACAGAAAAACTAGACTATTATGGTGTGAAAGTACTCCTTAAGATTTCCATTCTGACTTCAACCAGTGAATAAATGATACAACAAAAATCTATTTGATTCTTCTTCCAATTAGTCTATAACTACTATCCACCATTTACTGCACTAACATTAAATTAAATTATACATTTTGTTTCAGGTCTTTCTTTCTCTTCCTTATTCTATCAACATTATATTTCTCTCTTGTCTGCTGCCTAGACTGTGGAAACAGTCTCTCAATGCCCTTTATTCTCTCCTCTTATTCAATACTTAAATACCTGTAAAAACTCTCCAAATTTCAAATATGACAATCTATTTTCCTTTATTTATTACTCATCTCAAAGTTCTCTTCCTATAGGAAATTCAAAAGTTCTAAGTGGAGTATTCATCACTTATGACTAAGTGGAAGAAAATTCCAGCTCTAGTTTTCCTAGATTTTCTTAGACCCATAAAATGTCACTTGACTGTGCCTTATACCTCTGCTTTGGTTAGCTGCTCTCGAAGTTTTTCTACTTCTTCCCGGAGATCCCGGATAATTCGTGCATTAGGATCCTCATTCACCACAGCGTGGTTCACAATATTCTTGGCGCGATCTGCATACCGCAGAGTAGAAAGGGTTTCGTCGTAGTTATCAGCTGCCGGGCTCACAGTTGCCACCATGGCTGTCTTACTGTTACCCCCAAGACTGTCCTAGAGGAGAAGAGAAATTGAACAGCATTTTAAAGTTGGAAGAAAAGATTACATGAGAAAGTTGAAGTTAGAAATGGTGAGGTAACAGCCCAAGGTCAAACACAGACTATTTAAGGATAAAGTCAGGAGTAGCAACACCCAGTCCCATACTATTTCTTCTTTGCCAAGCTACTATTGCAAAAGGGAATGTTGGTTTTTGAGAAAGAACAGGAAATACAATGAAGTCTACATTTATTTTAGTTTAATAAAAGTTAATTTGGGGACTGCCAGGATGGCTCAGCAGGTTGAACGCTTATTTTGCAGCCATGGGGTCCAGGGATCAAATCCCAGCTCCAGCCTGTGAGGACCCACATGCTGAACTGGGGTGTGCCTCCAGTTTGGTTTTCAGTGAGACAAGCCTCCTATGTGGAGACCCCAGGTTCGGCCCTCAGTTAGTCAGGGTTCACAGGGGCATGCCTCCCAGGCAGGAGGCCCTGACCTGGCTCCTGCCTCGCACAGCTCTGCGCCCACCTGTGGAATGAAACTACGTAGAAAACTTAATGTTGTGCAACTATGGAAGCTACTCTGGGCCCTTCCCCTTCTCTTTGTCTCTCTCTCTGTCTCTGTTAAAAAAAAAACCAACAATAAAAAAAGTTAATTTTAAGTCCATCAGACTATTCAGAATAAAAAAAAGGATAAATGCTTATAAAATTTTTCTTGGAAGAATTGAACAATTGTGATGTCATTGTTATCTGATCAAAGAGTGATTACCTGCAATCTACTCCATAACACCATGTACCTGAAATCTCCCAGAAGCCTAAATAATGACTCAGAAAGTATTGCTGTTATAAGCCATCAAGTACCTTGTATATTTTTTTAAAGCAAAAGGTACAATTACAGTCTTATAAAACAAAGGATACAATGGGGGGTACCTCATTTTGTTCCCTCTGATAATACTTCGAAAACTAAAACAGGCTTCATATTCTACACAACTACTTCTACAGTCCAGAGAAGGGGGCTGAAAAAAGTTACTCATCTTCATTATACTGAAACTGGTAAAGATAATGAATTGTGTTTAGAATAGGCTCCCACAATTTCAAAAAACCACTTCACTTGAGAACACTAAAAAATAACTATTAATAGCTATAACTCAGAATTACAAAACTATACTTGGGAAATTAAGTCACCCCCATTCCACTTCACCACACAATGGCTGTGGTAAGGCAGCCGCTAAAATGGCCCCCAGCAACCCTCCTCACCTCCTGGTAGTCAAGCCCCTGTTTCATCCCCTTCCCCTGTATATGGGCAGGATTTGTTAATTTGCCCCTAAGGAACAGAATACAGCAGAAGTGATTGCATGTCGTTTCCGAGTTAGATTATAAAAAGATTGTGGCTTCTGTCCAGGTATTTTCTCGCACTCTGGGGAAAACTGGTACCATGAGGTGGGGCAGCCCTCTGAAGGGACCACAGGAGTGAGTCTGGAAACAGACCTTCTGAAGCCTACTAACAGCCACTTAGGGGATCAGCCTTGCGATGACTGCAGCCCAGGTGGCGCTCGGATCACAGCCCCTTGAAACACCCCAGCCAGAACCACTTGGGCCACACCGGAATCCTGACCCATAGAAACGGTGAGATAATAAATGATTGTCATTTCCAGATGTTCAGGTTTAGGGATAATCTGCTAACAGCAATACATGACTACTAATACATTAATATACCATTCTAGGATGAGTGGAATTACCCAAAAGAATATATTAAGTACCCACCTGCAGTAACAGAGTATCACTGAATTATAGATTCTCAAGATTAGAGAGAATACTCAAACAAGCCAGTAATGAGAAATTCATTAGATGACAAGAAAACCAACATTACGTTTAGGCAGCATTAACCAATATAAAATTCTTACTTTTGAAGGTATAAAGTTTTCCCAAAATCAATATGCCTAAAATTTGTTCGAGCAATCTGTGACTTACAGTCTTCGTGCATAGGCTTTACTTAGTCCTCAGCCTTTTGTGAATTGAATTATCAGTATACTAATTTTACTGATGAAAAAGAACACAGAGGTTTGTTCCGACAAAGGAGATTAAATATCCTGCCTAAAGATCCAGAACTAGTAAATTGAACAATATTCTAATTTAGATACTTGTATTTCGGTTTCAACTCCAAAATGATTCCACGCCCCCACAGCTACTCACAGTAACATAGTAATAAAAACAGCACATGGCAATACAGAGAGAGTTCAAAACTGAGGAATAAGTGAGGTGACCTGACACCTTCCCAAATTATTTTGTCCTAGTGCCAGAAACAAAATAATTCCCTGAGTATTCCTAATAGTTCAATATAATTATAGACAGTATGTGAATTTATTCATCCACTATTGAAAATTTGGTTTTCCATAGAAACCATGGCTAAGATCATGTATCTTTGAAAGAAACACACTTTAACGCACAAAAGGAACCAAATTTAAGTAATCTGAGCTTTAGGAAGCAAACGTGATTTCTGCAAAAAAGCCTGTACGATTGCTTGCTTCACTCTTTACTTCGAGACAACTGATCTCACATTATTGGTGCCCAGCTTTGGCAACTTTCAGAAAAATGTGAAGAAAAAAAACATGCACATTAATGAAATTCCAGGGTCATATATAAAGATCACAGAAATTACATCTCAGATTGCAATTCAGTTGGCCAGCAGCACCATGGTGAAATGCTGCCCTTAGGAAGCATTGCATTCTCTTAGCCCACATGAACAGCAAATGCTACTGGGTGAAGGAGGGTGTGTAACAATAAGTACCAAAGGAGAAAAGCACACACATTGTGCTTCAATTTGTGCTGAGAAAAGGGAACCTGGCAAACAACAAATACTTGATATTTTAAAAGCCCTTGGGCTTGAGCAACAAGAGTACGCTTGTATTCAAAAATGGCCTCAGACCATTAGCAAAAAGGAAATGGCAACAAAAGACCTGGCACTTGTTCAAGGAGAAAGTATAAAGCTTTTTGTTTACTCTTTTAATTGTTTAATTAGGCAAATCAGACAAGCTTTGTTTATAATGTGGCAACTGCAAATTAAATGGACTTAGGAAAGACATTTAATTTTGGAAGTCAGAATTTTTTAAAGCTGAAAGAACTCTCTGAAGCCATTTAATCAAATTTATTTTATCTTACAGGTGAGAAATTGAGACCGAGGAAGATTGACAGACTTACCAAAGGTCATGATATTAGTACAGAACAGACCTGAAATCATTCATTTGTTCATTCATTTATTCATTCAATCCTTCATGGAGTTTACCATCGAGAGGGGTATGCTGGTGAGCAAATATTTTATGATAAGAATTAATGTAGGGTCTACGGCCATACCACCCTGAACACGCCCGATCTCGTCAAGAATTAATGTAGGGATAAATACAAAGTAGTATGGAAAAACAGAGAAAGAGCAAAAGGCCATCTTGAAAAGATAGGAAAGACTCTCAGAGAAAGTGACATTTGAGAGCTTAAGATGAATAAGCATTATGCAGGTAAAGGGGAGGTGGAGGGAAGTAGGAAGAGAATGGAGAGAGCAGGAAGAATGTTCCAAACAGAGTGAGAGGTAACATTCTAGAAGCCACTTAGCTAGAACTGATAATAAATACTGAGAGCAAAAGATGAACAATGAAAAGTAGAGAGGAGTCTGATTACAAAGGGCCTAGTAAGCCAGAAGTCATTGAAGAATTTGGACTTTATTATAAGGGCTTCTGGAGAGTTATTGAAGAGATTTAAGTTAATGAACAGCATTAATTTAGAAAGCTATTGCAACCTAATTGTAAAGAAAGGAATGGACTAAGAAAGCTCCAAGTGAGAGATGAGTCACCATTAGGTACGTAAGTGGAAGTAAGAATGGGAAAAAGCGATGAATTGGAAAAATAATTACGGGCGCATTTGCTGCTAGAAGTTACTTGATGTTAAGAAACCCATATAGACGGTTATAAAGAGAGGCAAGAGGAAGCCGGGATGGCTCAGTGGGTTAAGCGCTCACTTTGCAGCGCTGGGGACCGAGGATCGAATCCCGGCCCTGGCCCGTGCGGACCCATATGCTGAACTGGGAGCTCCCCCAGTTCAGTTCTCTCTCTGTCTCTGTCTCTGTATCTCTCTCTCTCTCTCTCTGTCAAAATAAATAAATAAATAAAAATATATTAAAAAAAAAAAAAAAGAGAGGCAAAATAGTTTCCCACTGACCACTGACCAAACGAGTAACCCACTCAACCCTCCCTGAGAGAAGAGCACTCACATCTATGCTCCACCAAGTGTATCACAGTGTCTCCAACTGTCAGGTGTTATAAACATCAAGGGCACCAGGAAATATAATGAAAAAAAATCTTACAAAAGATGAGCAACTTTATGAGTTCTATTTAAGTTCCATTGGAGAATACCAAAATCATACCAAGTCAAAAAAAAGATCAGGGAGTTAGACTAATTAAGAACTAAAGAAGAAAAACCTAACAGGGATATAAAATTCACTTCAAAAGAAAATTATTTGCATATCAATGGATTACAAGAGGCCTTTGGGAAAACCATTTAAACCCTGAAATATGTTTTGCAAAAATGTTCTTATTTCTTTTTGATCTTGCTACAAAAGTCAAATATGATAAAGAAGGTCATATATTAATAGTTTTCAAGAAAAAAATGACAAAAATCAAGAAAAGTATTAATTTTTTATCCTAAGAATTAACATATAAAAGTTACAATTATAACTTAATTATACTAAACAGAAGATAAAGTTAAATTTTTTAAAAAGTGTTTAGTTTTGTCTTCAAGTTAAAGTAAATTTATTTTCAATACTTTCTATCAATGTCTGGTAATAGTCAAGTACTTTTTCTAATGAAAACTAACCTTTAAAAAGAGCAGAGCCTACGCTAAAGAAGATGGCCAGCTAAACCAGCCCTAGAATCCAATTTTGTTTCTGCCTTCACTTCTTCATCTGTAAAACAGGAACTACACCATTTACCTTCCAAGAAGTAAATTATAACGATGTACGCGAAGCACTTAGCATTGTACCAGATTTTCCTCAAAACATGCTCTTCTGGCCTTTCAACCAGGAAATGACTACTGAATAATTACCTAGGCCATTTTAACTATGCAAATTAATTTAACAAAAGATATTTCCCATTGTCAAATTTAATAAGACTGAACAGACTGAATTAAGTGGTAACACTGAAACAACAGAACAGTGATTATTCTGTCTTTTAAATCAGGCACGTCCAGCGAGTATCATGAATAATCAGGAAATGTTTCTGTAGAGTATGAGGAAGAAGAAAAAATTTTTTATTAAGATTTCTTCTGGAAATTACAAAAATGAGATTTCAAGGTTAATTATTTACACATGAAGACCAGTACAATTATTTCCTTGGTAATGAAATGTGTGGTAATATCCCATCAATTCAAGAGTCATTAAAGTGCTTTTTAATTATAAAATTTTGTTTGTTTATCCTTTTGGTTTAGATTTCAATTTTACTGCATTTTGGCCAAATTGTACTTAATAAAGTATGTTCAAATGGTGTGCAGTGTTAGAAAGTAACTTGAATATTAGTAACCCTTTGAAAGGGTGTAGAAACTACAGGAAAATCCTATTATTCCCTTTACAAATAGTTCTCTAAATATGTCATAGACTAAGTTAAAAGTTGTGTCTTCTGCTGAAAGACTTAAGTTCTCAACTCCTAGCACAGTAACAGGTGTTCAATACATTTTTTATTAATAAGAAAAAAGCCCTCACAAGACTAACTGGGGCTTATAAAATTATTTCTCCATCATAAGAAAAGTATCAGAAAAATACAGTAGACTCCTCAGTTAACTGGAACCCATGGGGATTGGTAAATGCCAGATAAATGTAAGTAGATTTTGTTAATCAGAAACTCAAGCAATGGGCAAAGAATGCTAGTTTAGTTGCTTGAGTTCCAGTTAATGGAGAACCTGCTATATTTCATTCCAGGTTGGCCACTCTGTAAGGAGATAAACTGTCATTAGATTTTATAACCTCTGACTCCCAGACTAATATCCAATTTACCAAGATTAAAGGGAAACTTGAAGACTAGAAGAAACCTGGAAATAGTCTCTTTTCCCCAAACTCCTATTATACGATGTTCATTACTACCTCTCTCTCATGGAATTACTAACTTATGTCATAATATTCTGTGTACATATCATATCTCCCTTACTAGACTCTGAGCAATTAGAGGACAAAGTGTCTTACATTTATTTATATTCTCCTCATAGCACTTCACACAGTTCTTTTTTTTTCTCATTTCCACTTCTCTAATTCACATCAAATCAACCAATGACTGACTGACTATGTGATCTGCACCATATCTTTAACATCTTTAAAAAACTGAAAGCAAATTTAAATGCTTATGAGTAGTCTTGAAGTTAAATAGAAAAATGTCAGTCAAACAAACAGAGTCTTGAGAAAGAGAGCCGTCCAGTTGACAGTGGAAACTCTTTTTCTATGACTCACACAGCTATTAGGTTAACACTAGGTCATTATACTGTTCACCAAAATCTCAGAGGCAACTATGTGACTCAGTGTGCCTCAAACTCGCACTGCTTCCAGGTTCTGGTGAATTAGAAAGAAAACTATGCTTTATCAATTAGAATTATAACTATCATATAAGAGCCTAATGATTATAAATTTGAACACTGATGGAGGAAATGATCTTTGGGAGGAACTAATAATCTACTCCTTATTCTTCCTGTACCAGCCACCAAAAGTATGCCAGGAAGGGAAAAAAACAACTTACTTTGAGCAGCCAAGTGAGAACTGAGTCACGATATGGAACAAATTTATTCTTGTTTTTGCCAGCACTCTGATCTGCTAGGGCTGAGATAACCAGACCGAGGGTTGTGAGGGACCTGCATGAATCAATGAACCATAACAATCATAAAAAACTGAGTATATCAAATGTCACGTTTCAGCACAAAGATGGAACATCAAGATGCCTTTGTACCTGCATGAAAACAGCACTGTTGTTAGCATTGTGCTGCTCTGTGTAAAAAACACGTAAGCTCTAAAAGCTGATATCCCTCGAATACTGCTATCCACAATAAAATTGCTTAAATCGTTTTTTGGGGTTTTTTTTCATTTTTGTAAAAAATGTGAGCTATAAATATTTGGGTTAAGGTATCAACACAAACACCGCATATCTTTAAGAAAGGAA
>PVKE010052832.1:0-10218 GCA_004027555.1 Craseonycteris thonglongyai
CTAAACAAATTCTTGAAACCAAGAAAATATTAATCTATTACATCACTGGAATATTCCAGTTTATAAGCAGAGACTTTGTCTATTCACTGTAGCTTCAATGTCTGGAACAGTGTCTAAAATATAGTAGGTGTTCAGTAAGTATTTGCTGAATCAATCAATAAACATCAAAGTAAAAACTTTATTTCTCAACAGACACACTTCTAACATTTTATATGGGACTGTTCTTACCTACGAAATAGTGCCTTGTATATTGTAAGACATTTAGGATCCCTGGTCCCCTCCTGCTCAATGCCAGTAGATTCCATTAGAACAACCAAACACAGCCTCACACATTTTCAAATGGCCCCTAAGAAGAGGTACTGGTGCCATGTTAAGATCCAGCATGTAAAATGTGTAATCTATTATTGATAATCTGCCTATGAACCACAACCAATTCCATAAGATGCTGCAGAATAAAAGAAAACAAAATATGGAATAATTGAGTGTAGACTTTGATAATTTCCACACGAAGAAGAAATGCCTACTGCTAAGAAAATGTCCGGTGATCCAATGGAAAGATTGCCAGTTCAAAAGGTACTGCCAAGTACAGACAAAAAGAATAATTTGCTCTAATATCCAGGAAGATCAGGGCAATCAGTCAGTTCTCTCTCTCTCTTGAGTAAAACCTATCCGTCTACTCTCCCTACTCTCTATAGAAAAATACTCCCAAGTTTATAGTGAAAGCCAAGGGAAATTCAGACTCACTCTACATTATATGGCAACTTCCCCAGAATACAACTATTCCATAAGGCTACAGATAGCTATTTCAGAGACCAACCTTGAAAGTCCCCTATCAAAAGGAATCAGAATGATCCAAATTTTTAATAATCTTTAAAACTTTAATATAGAAACATTTTTTTAAATAACACTTTCTTGTTTAAATTTTGCAACAAATATGTGTTGGTTCAGAATTTTTAAATGTGCAAGGATTTAGGAAATACACTAAACATATTATATGGGCTCTATTATCATATTTTATTTAATATAATAAAATAAAATCACTATCTATTGTGACCTAAAAATTCGGAGCCCATTAAGTTTAATTTTTGAAGAACAAAAACTGTTTCCAACTTTTGCTTGGGAGAATGCCCATGACTAGATGACTGAAAAGTCTGGTCTGAGGTATGGCTGACTCAGCTTTTAACTGACTGAGCATGTGACAATTTGAATCGCTCATTAAATTTGATGTTCTAGGCAGAACTCTAGCTTATCATTGTTCAAAACTCTAGATTTAATATAGAACAGCACAACAGTCACATTGTATGAGTGGAGCCACAGTAAGAAATTCTTGTTGGAGATAAATCTGCAGACAAAGGTACTAAATACCCGATGTGTAGCACAGCGCTTGGAACATAGAGTTTAATAAATATTAGTCAAATTTAAAAAATTAAATAGAAGAGACGACCTTAGTCACACAGAAAAATCTAAGTTATATTCAATATTTTATGCTTAGAGAAGACAAGATCTGTTCAATACATTTCATACAGTTTGCCATAAAAATGTTTAAATATTTATTTTTGGTGGTCACAAGAGTAATAGCAAATTATGTGAAAAGAATTTTCTTTTAGAATAGTATAGCTTAGAGCCATATTTTTTAAAAAAGCACTACTAAAATATAGAATGTGAGTATTACCATTTCTAGTACACTAGAAACTTGATAAAGATGTTTGAGAGCTGATATCAGGAATTTAACTCACTGTAAAGCTTGAGAAAATACATTTTGTGTTGAAGCCACTTTTGTAAGTCTCCTCACAGAGAACAGACATGCAACCACCCATCATAATTTGCAAAGTGTGGTGTTCTGTAAATGCAATAATCCTCTTAAAGCAGAGAGTTCAGTGTCTCCCTGCAGATACCGCAAACAAACTCACAGTACTCAGTTCCGGAGCAGCATGCCTGGATGGAGCTTGTAAAGCATCTTCCTTTTACAGAAAAACAGATAGGCAAAGGAAGCCTGATTAACTTGTCCTAGGTCATACAGTAAGCTTGTAGCTAAGATGAAACTGAAAATCAGGTCTAAAAAGCTAAGAATCTCAGATGAATTATGGAGGAAAACAACAAGAAAAGATGAGAAGAACATGAGTGTATATGGTGATGCTACAATGCAGAGCAGCATATACACAATAAAACATGGGCCATCTGACTGTTCAGACAGACAGTTCATCAGGTGGAATGAGGAAAAATCTGACTTGCCTCACCTGAGCTCCCAGTGGCCCTAGGAGCATGGAAAAAGAAAGCCACCACAAGGGATGCCAGGATAGCTCAGCAAGTTGAGCACATGCCTTGCAACTGTGAGGTCTGGGGATCGAATTCCAGCTCTCGCAAACCCACATGCTGAACTGCGGCACAACTGATAACCACTATGACTCAATGGTAAAGTTCTCGCCTCCCATGTGGGAGGCACCCAGTTCAGTTCCTGTCTTGCATAGTCCCACATCTACCTGTGTGGAATGAAACCATGTCACAGCTAATGATGTACAACTATGAAGACTGCCCTGGGCCCTCCACCCTTCTCTCTCTCTCTCTCTTCTGTCTTTCTCTCATCTGTCTCTCTGTCTCTCTCTGTCTCTCTCTCTCACCTTCTCTCAAACAATAAAATAAATCTTTGAAGAAAAATAAAATAAAATAAAAAGAGAGAAACTCACCACAAGATTACATTTGTTGGCCGATGGTCTAAGTCCAAGAAAATGGACAAGGCCTACTGGTAAAAATAACGATAGCTCCTTTAATCTTCACTGACCTGCTGCAATGAACCCATCATGAAAATATACAAGATGGAGTAAGAAGCACCCTATTGCCCATGGCATACTAATAACAAGGAGCAAACTCTAGTCAGAAAATGGTGGGTAATTTTCCTGAAATTTAGGTAGTACCCAGAAGCCTTTGCTTTCTTGGCATTGCTATTTTTATTTTTCAGTAGTAAGTTTCAGCTAATAATCTCAAAGTAGAATCCTGTCATTCTTACCCATTCAGTAAATTTTAGTTGCATGCCACCTATGAAAAAAGTACAAGACAAGTAAAAGCACTGGGGATACAAAATGTAAGGTCTTATGCCTGCTTAGGAGGAACATACTGTCAAGTTAGAGAAAAACCATTAAAAAGAAAAGTCACAAAAAACTGCTGGAAGCATTTTATAAGTACCTAAGTTATAGAGTAAAAGGACGCAGCTCACAAGAAGACGAACAGGGCCAGATGTGAGGTAATAGTATGAACAAGGGAAAGATCATGAAGAAATGGGTTTGCCATTTAGAAGGATTCTCTGCCCACAGTGTGAGAGACAGGTAGGAGTGAGGGAAGACAGGACATAGAAAGGATGTAGAAAACAGGTCAGAAAGGCTATGAAGTCACAGCAGATGAAACATACTTATGGACTGAAAGTAGGGGATAAAAACAAGAATGACTTCAGGTAGTCTGGCTTAGGGCCTCATTTATACCAAGACTGGAGATAAAGGGAATGGGTTTAGTTCTGACTGGACAAAAATTGTGTCTATGGGACTTCCAGATGGAGAGATCCTTAAATCATTTAGACACACAGGTCTAGAAGTAGGATGGAGGTCTGTGTGTGGGTAGACAGGATGGTTACTAAAGCCATGGCAGCAAATGAAAAAATGCAGAGAGGAGATTTAGAGAAAGAAGAGACAGAAGCCACAGACGGGGACTCTTAAGTGTATTAGAATTCAATCATTTAATGGAAGGAAAGCCATGAAAACAGAATGGAAAGGAGTCAGAAAAATAGGAGGACAAAGAGTCATGGAATCCAAGAGAACATCTTTTTTTTTTTTTTCTAAACAATATGACTTGGGCATTAATATTATTAATATTGTTAGTTTTGTTCATTGATATTACTACCACTGTTGTTACTATAGCTAGGTACTGGCAAAACACTGGTCTGGAAGAGTCCCAAAAAAGCAAAATAAAAACATAGATGTTAGATGGATTGACAAAGAGAAAGATGAGGTGTTGGAGTGATGAGTAGGTAAAAAGAAAGTGTCCCATAACATAGGAGTTGGAGAGCTACAGGTACAGGCCATTTTGATTACAACTGTATATGTTGCATTGTAATATTCCAAAGAGGTTTAGTGCCAGTTAATAATAAAGGACTGTGACAAAGGCAATGAGGAGCTGAATTGAAAGGAAGACAAGATCATTCATTCGCTCTCAAGTAATAAATATTTCTTGAGAAATGATTATGTGTTGTTTGAGGAGTTGGAGATGCACCTTTAACAAAACTGAGACCCAGTTGTGAGCTTTGAGGTCAGGAAGTGGGGTGATTTGTCCCCAAAGATGGAAAAGTTGTTCAAGTTGATGGCTGGACAGCAGTGGAAAGACTGTAGACTCAGCGACCTTAAAGCACAAAGGATAAGGCCATAGATTATAGCTAAAGGAGAGCTAGAGGCTGAAATATGTGGATGCAGTCGGCCTGGAAGTAGGAGGGTCTTTTGCAGGCGAGTGGAAAAGTGGAAGAAGCAAGCAGGAGCTGGGCATGTGCTCACACTACTTCTAGGCCCCATGGCAAGCGGAGTCAGCAGTGCCTGCTCAATTAAATGGTGGTAGGAAAGTGACCTCTATGTGGAGAGTTTTCTCTTAAGTGAAGGAGGTAGAGGGTATGTTCTGAGTATAAAGGCTGTTAATTTTCCCCAGAGCAGTACAGTACTCCATTAGGCAATACAGACACAGGCCTCAGGGCCTAGTTGCTTTCCAGAACCAACAACCTTAATAAATAAATAAATAATGATTTATCTAAAAAAACCTTCGAAATTGCTGACTAAATATTTAGTTAAATGAACACAAAATATATCATGACAACTTCATTGTTAAATTTAGTGTTCATAAAAATTTCATCACATTTAGAAAACAATTTGTATGTTAGATTTTCCCACTTTACAAGCAATCCTAAATAAGCACAACAGTTGTCAAGAAATAGCAGTCAGCTATAAATTAAATTAGTTTCTCATAACCAAGTAATTTTAAAATAAAATTATTGTAATTATTTCAATGTTTTATAATTAAAATGTAGTTAATGTGGAATGTGGGTGGATGTTAATATATCTGAAAGAACATTTGAAAACTTTCCAGTGGTCTAAGACAAGCATCCCAAAGAGCAAGGAAGGATGCAGGGAAAGGAGTCAGGGCAAAAGAAGAAACTCTAATTTTTCATCAAGGACAAAGTTAGAATCTTCCAATAACTTTAGCATGCTCTCCAGCTCACGATTCTTAACCTATGTGTGCCTGGGACACCTTTGGTAACCTGATAAAACCTAGGGATCTTTCTCAAAATAATGTTTTTAAATGCAAAAAGCAAAATGCACAGGATTACAAAAGAAATTGTAAGAAAATGCAACTATTAAAATATTTAATAATTTTTGATAAAATAATAGCATAACATGCTTCTTTATAAATAACATCATCTTGTTTCATTTCTTAGTGGTGATCAGCATAAATGATATTGAAAGTTATCTTCAACAACAGCAATATGATTTTAAAATATTGTTGTTTTCATGGTGTCAATAATATTAGGAAAAACTATTATTACTATGGTTTGTTGTTCACATTTATAATTGAAAGACATTCTAAATTTCAAGACATTAGTGCAGATAAAGACATAATTTTTTTTCCATATAAGTTCACAAATCTCTAGAATTCTACTCCCAGACCCATCAAAAAGTTCATGAATGCCTCTCGATTTAAAAATCATGCTGTATTTATCTGTGCAAATAAAACGAACAGACTGGACCAAACATTAAAGAAACGAGGAGCAGGAGTGGAAATGTGCTAACTGATTTACAAGACATCGAGTCTAAAAGCACTCCCCCAAATATTCATTTCCTCTAATTTTTTCATATATTCCAGTGGAATCGATTTCAGTTGGTTTTGGGTTTTATCTCCTTTAGCAAAACCTCACTTGAACAGCACTGTTATTTTACAAATAAATGCACGCACACACTCACATACACACTGTCTTTCAAAGTTAGAAAACAATTTCACAAAGTGAAAGGGGGTTCAAATAACAGAATGTAACAGTCAGTACAGTCCGTAATTAAAGGATAAAATATACAAACTTTGGAAAAGGTTATGAAAATTCAGAAAAGATAGATATAACCATAAGACAAGTAATTAACCTCACTGGACTGATCATCAGATTAGGTAATCAACCTATAATGGTATAACTACATGAAATCTCATTTTTATCTTACCATAATAACAAAGAATAAGAAGACTAATTTCTGGTATTTGTGAAATGAGGTAAAACAGACACTTTTATACACTAATACTAGAAATACAAATCAGTGAAAACTTTCTGGTAGAGAATATGGCTATTATATCAAAAGATTATAAAATGTGCATATACTTTAACACAACATTGCCACTAACAGGACTATTCTAAATAAATACCTATACAAGTAGATAAAAATATAGTTAAAAATGTGATATAACAAATATCCATTAGTAAGAGATAAATTAAATAAATTGCAGAATATTCATTCAGTACATAATGAAAGATAAAGTACTAAAAATAAAATATGTTAAGTGTTGAAATAGGAATTTGATTAAACCATTTTATTACATAATAAAGCAGAACACAGGACATTATCGACAGTGTGACACCATTTCTGCCAAAAATATAAATGTGTATATATAGTTTATGTCTAGTTCATATATATTATATATTTTAGCTTATATATAAATATTATGCATTTATATATGTATATGTACACAGATGTGCGACTAACAAATATATATATATATATATATATATATATATATATATATATATATATTTGCAGGTATAGCAAAGTAGAGAATGCAGAAAAGATGTATACCATATTGCTAACAATACTATTTCTCATGAGTAAAATTTTAATTTTCAAGTAAAATTACTGATTGTATATCATTTTATAATCAAAAAGAAAAATTAATAAAGGTATTTCTATTTGATAAAAAATGAACCTGGTTTTGAAATAGACTTCTTTGAAAGGAGCTTTTGAATAATTGAGTTTTTCCTCTACTGAACAATTCAGGGCTTTTTAAAAACACTTTCTTAATTGGGTCATTTCATTTAACACCTGAAAACAGTGAACTGCGATGACAGCTCAGCAGGGAATTTCCTTCCTGATTATTTCTGAAAGGCCCCAAGATGTTAGTCAGACTCTTCAGACAGCTGATTTGAGGTTACTCATAAAGCATGCCCTAAAGACCAGGAAGTCCACTTTAAAAGTAATGATGTTCTAAGAGGCAGTCCAAGATGACGAATTAGGTAAATGCTATGCCTGTTGCCTGCCAGGATCACATCAAAATTACAACTAAATCATAAAATAATCAACTTCAAAAATCATCTGAAGACTAGCTGAAGAGAACCCATATAAATAAGAATACAAAGGAGAGGCCACATTGGGGTACCAGGATAGCTCAGGTGTTGAGCATTTTACCTCCCAATAGCAAGGTCTGGGGTTTGCTTCACAGCCCTGGACCATGCAAACCCATAAGCTGAACTGTGGCACAACTGGTAACCACTGGGATGGCTCAGTGGCAAAGATCTCACCTTCCATGCAGTAGGCCCCCAGTTTGATTCCCACCCCATGTGGCCCCACATCCACCTATGTGGAATAAAATTGTGTCACAACTAATGATGTACAACTATGGAGACTGCTCTGGGCTCTCTTCCCTTCTCTCTCTCTCTCTCCCTCTCTCTCTCTGTCACTCACCTCCTCTCAAACAATAAAATAACTCTTTTAAAAAAAAGAAGGGGAGAAGGAGGGAGAGGGAGGGGAAAGGGGAGAGGGGAGGAGTAGGAAGAGGAAGAGGAGGAGGAGGAGAAGCAGCCACTTCAAGACTGGTAGAAGGGGTAGAAAATTGAAACAGGCTGATCTCAAACCCACAAGTAGTGGTTGAACACCAGGAGGAACACCTCTGTGGTGGAGATCCCCCCAAAGAGGGAGATGTCCCAGCCCCACACCAGACTCCCCAGCCCAGGGTCCTGTTTCAGGAAGTGGAGTCCCCACAACATCTGTCAGTAAAAAGCCGCAAGACTCTGTCCTGGTGAGATGGAAGGTGACTGGAAACCCAGAGGACTTCTTAAAAGGCCTCTGCACAGACTCACTCACTTGCAAACACTCACCTTAGATCTAGTGGAAGGGCAGCAACTTGAGAGGCACCAAAGACATTCAGGGAAAGAGTGAGTGTTGTGACTTTGGGGCAAGAGCTTTGTCCTTGTGTGAAGCCTGCCTCACTAGAGCCTACAGGAAGGGACCATCTTTTCTATGTTGACCCCTCCCTCAAAGGGGCAAAACAGACCATGTTAGTCTGGTAAAATCCACACATGTGCACCACCTAGTTAGACAGTGCCTGCCTAACTAGCGGGCACTGTCAGGCACTCTCAGCTACTGGATGGCCAGTCCCACCCCACAAGCTGTGGAGGACTTCTATAGCAGGGGACAGCCTGCAGCAGCCTGGGGAACTCTGTTGGCAGACAGTTAACTACAACTTGAGCTGCAGCCTCCTTCATGGGGCTCTCAGGGATCTGCAGGCCTGAGGCAAATAGTGCCTAGCTGCAGCATTCTCAGGTCCTTTTAGAAAGTGGTTACAAGCCCAGCACAGGTGCAAGAACCAAATGTGCATTATTTTAGTAAAAACCATAGCCCATACCCCGTGACTCCCTGGAACCCCCACCCTACCTAGATAGTACTGCACTGTTGGGGGCAGTCTCAACTACTGGGTGGTCAGCCCAGCCCCCTCATGCAGCAGAAGCCTTTTATAGCACTGGAAAACCAGCCATGGTCTAGGGAAATTTCAGAGGCAGGTGGTAAGCCAGAACTCATGCTGTAGCCTTTCTTGGGCAGTTCTCAGGGACCTGGGATCCCAAGATAAATGGTGGCTGCTTGTGGTATGCTCAGGGGGGATAGCAAAGTAGCCATGAGCACAGCACTGGCATACAAAATGAATCTGAATTTGTGAAAACCACCAGCTGGTTACACCTTGTGACTCCCTGGGACCCTGTCTTGCTAAGCTAGTTGCTGCATCAGTGGGGACTCTCTCAAAAGGTGTTTACTAGCCTGGCCACACACCTAAGGATACTCTTTCAAGAGCTGAGCCTTACCAGCAGCCATCAGGTGGCAAAAGGCTGAGAAGGCCCTGGGCCTTTTGTTAAGCTTCCCCAGGCCCAATATTGGTAGAAGTGGCCTTGGTTAACAGTGAGGCCACACCCACACACTTCTAGGTCTAGCACAGACAGCAACTAACTACATATAGCTCTGTGTCTCCTACCACGTGGCCATGGGCCAGTCAAAGGCAAAGCTAAAACTGGCCTTCAGGGAAGCTACTCTCCAGAAACACCAGAAAAAGTACACCCATGGCCTGAGATCAGATCACACCAAAGCACTACCCAGTTAGTCCTGCAAGAGGCACACACAAAGGGTGGTCTTAAGAGGCACAAGAGCCCACTGCAGGGAATCCCCCTCTAAGGGTTGAGCCCCCACACAGCAACTCATACACTGTGGGCATAGCCAATCTGCTCAGCTACTCAGCCAGGGGGTCAATCCCACTCACTGATGCACAAAAGGCAATCAAGACTCAACTACAACAGGAGAATACACACAATATACACAAAAGAGACACTCCCAAAATGCACACACAGGAAGAACAAACCACTGGGCCACACAGGACACATACTATATAAGGCCACCAGGCAAAGACAGAGAGACACAGGAGACTTACCTAATACATAGAAGTATTATAAATATAAAGAGACAGCAAGAATGAGGAAACAAAGAAACACATCCTACTAAAAGAACAGGAGAAACCTCCAAAAAAAGAATTAAATGAAATGGAGACAACCAACCCATGACAATTTATTTTGTTGGTTTTTCTGTTAAATTTATTGAGGTGACATTGGTTAGTAAACTATATGTGTCAAGTGCACAATTCTATAATACATTATCTGTGTGTCGCATTATGTGCTCACCACCCAAAGTCAGTTTTTCTTCCATCACCACATATTTGATGCCCTTCCTCTTCTACCACGCTTTCCCCATTACCCTTTCGTAACCACAATACTGTTGTCGGTGTCTATGAGGTTTTTTTTGTTTGTTTGTTTTTGTTTTTTTAATATTATTATATTTTATTGTTAAATTTAATGGGGTGGCATTGGTTGGTAACAATTAGATAGTTTCCCGATGTACAACT
>PVKE010052833.1:0-10216 GCA_004027555.1 Craseonycteris thonglongyai
CTTTTGACTTGCAGGACTGGGGAATGGCTTTTAGTCAGGCACCTTTATTTGTGCAAAAGGTCTGACTTGAGTAAGCACAGTCTGTGGTTGGGAGAGAAAGATGGGGGAGGGCCCAGAGCAGTCTCCATAGTTGTACATCATTAGTTGTGAAATGGTTTCATTCCACACAGGTGGAAGTGGGGCCACATGGGGCAGAAACTAAATTGCAGGCCTCTAGCTTGGAAGATGAGAACCTGCACCAAAAGCAATCTCAGCAATTACCAGGTATGCTGCAGTTCAGCATATGGGGCTTCATGGGCTGGGACCAGGAATCGAATGCCAGACCTCATGGTTGAGGCAAGCGCTCAACCACTGAGCTATCCCAGCATCTATCTCTATCTATCTATCTATCTATCTATCTATCTATCTATCTATCTATTTATCTATCATCTATCTATCTACCTACCTACCTACCTACCTATCTCTTTTGGGGGCGATTAAGTTTATTGGGGTGACATTGGGTGGTAACAATTACATAGTTTCCAGGTGTACAATTCTACATTACATTGTTCATGCATTGAACTATGTGTTCACCACCAAGAATCAGCTCTCCTTCCATCACCATATATTTATTTAATGCTCCCTCTCAACTTCCTCCTGCCAACACCCACTTTCCCCTTTACCCTCAGGTAACTACTAAACTATTGACTGTGTCCATGAGTTTTTTGCTTCTTTGTTACTTTCAGTTTTATATTCCACCTATAAGTGAGGTCATATGTTTCCTGATTCTTTCATTCTGATTTATTTCACTTAATAAGATATTTTTAAGGCCTATCCATGTTGTTACAAATTGCTGTATTTAATGTTTTCTTATTGTTGAGTAGTATTCCATTGTGTAAATGTACCATATCTTCTTTATCCAGTCATCTATCAAAGGACACTTTGGTTGTTTCTACAACTTGGCCACCGTAAACCATGCTGCAATGAACATTAGGGTGCATATTTTTTAAAGCTTCTTATTTTGAAATGAATTTATATTTACAGAAAAGTTGTAAAAATAGTAAAGACTTCACATGTACCCTGTACCTAGCTTCACTAATGTTAACATTGTCTAATAATAGTATATTTATGGAAATACATTAGCATTTACTATGAACTAATTAATTGCTGTTAGTAACACTGTAACTAATTACTATAACTAATAGCTATTACTAGTAACTCATAGTACTTTTATTTATTAACAATATGGTTATATTAAGTTATTAATCTACTCTGGGACCCCAAAGAGAGAGTTTCAGGTTGGCTGCCAGGGCAGATTTTGTTAGCATTTTAGAAACAACCAAGCATGATCAACATAGAGTATTTAAATATTAGCCTATTATCAGAGGCATTGTTTGCAAATATTTTCTCCCATTTGGTTGGTTTACTTTTCAGTTTATTGACAATTTTCTTTGTCACGTAGAAGCTTTTTAGTTTGATATAGTCCCATTCATTTATTTTTGCTTTTACTTCCCTTGCCTTTGGGTCTCTGAGCCCAAAGTCTATAAGTTTAGTACCAATGCTTGCTTCTATGCACTTTATTTTTTTTGGTCTTAAGAACTCATACAACTGAACAACAAAAAAACAAATGATCCAATTAAAAAATAGGCAAAAGACCTAAACAGACACTTCTCACCTGAAGACATACAAACAGCCAACAGATACATGAATAAATGCTTAACATCACTAGCAATTAAGGAGATGCAAATTAAAATCACAGTGAGATAGCACCTCACACCTGTTACAATGGCTGTAATCAACAAGAAAAGAAGGAGCAAGTGCTGGAGAAGCTGTGGAGAAAGAGGAACCTTAGTACACTGCTGGTGGGAATGTAAATTGGTACAACCACTATGGAAGGCAGTATGGAGATTCCTCAAAAATCTAGAACTAGAATTGTCATATGACCTAGCAACCCCTCTCCTGAGTATCTACCCAAAAACCTTAAACCCTAAATATTACCACATAGATATATGTACCCCAGTATTCATCACAGCACTGTTCATGGTGGCCAGTTGTGGAAATAACTAAAGTGTCCTTTGACAAATGACTGGATAAAGAAATTATGGCATATTTACACAATGCAATGCTACTCAGAAGTAAGAAAAGATGAAATACAGCAATTTGTTACAACATGGATGGGCCTTAAAAACATCTTATTAAGCAAAATAAGTCAGACTGAAAGAATCAAGAAACGTATGACCTCACATAGGTGGATTATAAAACTGAAAGTTGCAAAGAAACAAAATCTCACCAACAGTCAATATTTTAGTGGTTACCTGAGGGTAAGGGGGGAGGTGGGTGGAAGAGCTGGCGGGTGAGGAATGGGGAAGGGGCATCAAATATATGGTGATAGAAAGAGAGCTGATTTGGGGTGGTGAGCCATAATGTAAAGAATAGACAATGTAATGTATAATTGTACACCTGGAAACAATGTAATTATTATTCATCAATGTCACTCCAATAAATTTAACAATAAAAAATAAAATAAAAAATAAAACAAACAAACAAAAAACAAAACAAAAGAACAAAAGAACAATCAAACAAAACACAAAAAACAAAGAGCGTTTAAACAAATCATTCTGGAAGTCAAAAGATTGTGTGTAGCAGAGGGCTGGAGGTGTTAATTCTACATGGATTAACACCGCAGCTATTTCCTAAAATAGAAATGAGCCAGCACAAGTGTGTGAGCCCATAGACTGTGCTTGTATAAACTCTAGGCCAAAAACATCTATCTTTTTCTTTGAACTGTTGAAGGGCTCTCTCATCAGTGAGACTGAGACTAAATGAATAGCTTCTGAATCAATCACAGATTCCAATTCTGCCCTTAGACTTCAAGAGGGAGGAATGTATGCTGCACCCCATTTGGCAGAGGCCCTGCTCTGACCCTCTATGGGCAATCATCCCATTCTCTGCCGCAGAGCAAGGAGTCCAAATATCCCAGGGGCCAAGGGAGTGTGCCTACAATCAGCAGTGCTGGCTTCTCCATGGTGCTCCTGGAATTTCCTGCTCCCTGTCTAGAGCTCATTGGTAAGAGACAGCAGGTCTCCTGTGTGGATTCCTCTTCTTGAGGTCAGACCGTACTGTCATCAATGTGTGCTAAGGGGATAGAGACGTTGCTTGCTCATGGGTCAGAGTTTTATATACATAATAACAGAGTCCCACAAGGTGTGGGATGGGCCAGAGAAGATAATTGTATACAGATGTGTGTGTATGTGTGTGTGTGTGTATGGAAGGGTAGCATAAGGTAGGAGGCTGTCCTGTCTATACTACTATAGTCCAGATGTGAGACAGAAAAATCCATTAAATGTAAATTTGAATTACACAGAAACTTCTACTTATTAAGATAAAAAAATAGGATGCAACTTGTTACACAGATGTTTTCCTTAATTTTTAAATATTTTTGTATGATAATATATATATAAGATATAAACAAATATTAAAATAAACATAAAATTTGCTGCTTTAATAATTTTAAGTGTGCAGGTCAGTAACATGAAGTAGATTTGCAATGTTGTACAACCATGTATCTATTTCCAGACCTTTTATATCATCCCAAATTAAATATTCTCTCCACTATCCCAATCCTGATAATTTCTATGAAGTCTTCAGAAATTTTTCTGTTCTAGAGATCTCATATAAGTGAAGTCATACAGTACATTTTTCCTTTTTTGTATGACTTCTTTCACTTCGTGTTTTCATGATTCATTCATATTAAAATGTGTATCGGAACTTCATTCCTTGTTTTGCATGAGTATTGTGATCATCCATTCATCCCTCAATGGACTCTTGGGTTATTTTTACCTTTGGGCTGTTGTGAACAATGCTGCCATGAACATTGTTGTACAAGTATCTCTCTGTGCCCCTGTTATTGATTATTTTGTGTATATATATTTAGGAATGAAATTACTGGATCATAGGGTAATTGTTTGAACATTTTGAGTAACTGCCAAATTGTTGTTTTCTTGGTTTTAACTTACACTATTTGCTCATGGTATATGGACCTCCATTGTAGCCCTGCGTCCTACCGATATTAGAGGTACGGCATATGGTTCTACAGGTATCAAATATGTGTTTGTCCTTGTAAATGTTGTTCTCTTACCTTTTTCATCTTTGTTTTCTATATTGCTTCAATGAGAAATCTGGATTTCCATCAATGTTCAAACTTGGAAACTTTTGTGTCATATACAAAAAAAAACCAAACCTCCAAGTCAAGCTGTTTTGTGGTATTTCAGATCTGGCTGAAACCAGGAAGTAATAGGAATATAAAAAGAAAATTTGATCTCTGAGGTTTTCTGCACTAATGTAGCTTGGATAAAAATTTAGCCTTTAAAATTTTTTGAGGTTCATATATCAATGCCACTGATTTTTAAAGATGTTTTACTGCTAGCTTCTTTGGAAAGTGAAGAACTCAGTTCCCCTCCAAGGCTTTGTTGAAATTCTTTGTCTTAATAATATAGCTTTAAAAAAAATGAGTTTTTTAGAACTGTGAAGGATGTAAGAAAGAAATGTGAAGAATGAAGACAAGCAGAAATTAAAGGAAAGAATGGGCACTATACTCACAGTGAGACCCAATTCAAACTGGTTGGGTCCAGCCAGTGCCTTTCGTATCTTTTGAAGCTCATATAGCATTCTGATCCTTAACACCCCATATTCTTGAAAAATTAACCAGAAAACTAGCATGAGCTAAATGTCTTTATGTTTGAATTAGAGAACAGGGATAGAGCTTGCTGCCTTCAGGGAAGGCTTTTAATCAGCATGTCTCTTCATCCTGGCTTCTGACCTTTCCTAACATTCAGTTGTTTTTTCACACTGGTTTTGAAAGAGCCTGTGGCTCTCTAAGAAAAGAGGGATGGATATCTTCATCTTGCTTAGCATGGTTTATGTCAAGATTTTGCCCTTGTGAAAGCACCTAAGTGTGCTGGTGACAGACAGAGAGTAATGATGGTTCGAAAGTAGTTTCTGCTTTTGTTAAACTTTTACTTCAAAATAACTGGAAGCACATCACATTGCTACTAGGAAAAAAGTCCATGAGTAATTCTTTGGAAACTATGTTTTTGATTTAAAAAAAAACAACATATTTCTCCAGGTATTTTTCTTAGTTCTAGCATTAATAACATGCATTTTATACTCCCAGATAACCTTTTTACCCTCCTCATATGTCTCAGAATATCAAGTGGTATTTTCCAAAGACTGTACTAATCTAGCAGCAAATTAGACTGTTTTCACATAGTGAGAAATTGATGAGCCTTAAGGAATTCTGCATAACATCCTTAGAATCTCTTACTTCTATTATCCTCATCTCACTCTTTTATTGTGTAACAGTGTTCATATGTACATATGATTAATCTATAAATAAATGTTTTATTCTCACTCAACTTTAAGGAGCTTGAAGGTAAGACAAGTATTCATTTAAACAATTTTTTTTTTAAGATTTATTTTTATTGTTTTTGACACAGAGAGAGAGATACAGAGACAGGGACAGAGAGAAGGGGGAGGGCCCAAAACAGTCTCCGTAGTTGCACATCATTGGTTTTTCCACATAGTTTCATTCCACAGGTGGATGCGGGGCTATGCAGGGCAGGAACTGGGCCGGGATCTCACCCCAGTGAGAACCGAACTGGGGGCACTCCCCAGTTCAGCATATGGGTCTGCAAGGGCTGGGGCTGGGATTTGATCCTTGGTCCCCAGGGCTGAAAAGTGAGTGCTTAACCCACTGAGCCATCCCGGCTTCCCAATTTTTAAACAATTTTATCTGTTTTATTTCTTACAGCATTTCATCTTTGACATTCAATGTTTTTTCTTGGTGACTCTGTATGAGCAAGTGTGGGCAATGGAAAGAAGGGCTTTGGAGAAGGGATACAGGTTAAAATTTTAGTCACTCACTAACTCTGAGAGCTAAGGCAGCTATGTATTTGATTGACATGCTTCTTTCTAGTGGATCTATTCTAGAAATAAGTATAGAAACTAAAACAAATATTAATAATTGTTCCAAGATACTGAATGTAATTTTCTTTCAATATTTTTGTTCACATTTTATTTAAAATGTGATAACTAAAAAAATGACAGGACTCAGAAAATTTCAGACACACAAGCCTAGAAGCAGAAATTATATATGACATGTCAGACATGGACATCAATTAGTCTGAAAAATTCTGCAACTAAAGGGAACATGTATTTTCTTTTTAAGATTTATTTTATTGTTTGGGAGAAGGTGAGAGAGAAAGAGAAGAGGGAAGGCAGAGCAGTCTTCATAGTTGTACATCATTAGTTGTGACATAATTTCGTTCCACACAGGTGGATGTGAGGCTGCACAGGGGTGGGAATGAAACCAGGGCTTCTTGCATAGGAGGAAAGAAACTTCACCACCTTGCCATCCTGTCAGTTACCGGTGGCACAGCACTTCAGCATATGAATTTGCATGGGCAGGAGCTGGGAATCGAACTCCAAACTTTGCCATCATGAGGCAAGCTCTCAATTGCTGAGCTATTCCAACATCCCCTATTGTGTTCTAACATAGCACACATTTTAGGAAATTGTTCTGTTCTCCATATTAAACATTATGTTTCCCATATATTTTTACATTATTTTTTTCTACTCAATATTTGAAAAACATTCACTAATTTCTTAGGAAACACCAGGAACGTAGGCTATATACATATTCACATATAAATACTTGCATTATATACATGGTGGCTCCAAAGTAGGTATACAGTTGAATCAGTGAATTTCATGACAACAGATCATATTGGTACACATGTACACTGACACACAACAAAATAAACCTATACTGTTTACCTACTTTGAGCTACCCTGTACAAATACACACATACAGATGTATGTATACATATACACATATATACACATGTACATACACACACATACATCTCTCCATTATACATTGTATGAGACTAAATGGAATTTTGAAACCTGATATGGCTGACAAATTAACTAGATTTCTGACATAAAACTACATTTTGAATGAAAGCACTGTTGAGAATTAAAATGTTAAAATCGTTTAGGGTCATCCTGAAAATGGAGACTTCTTTAAAATAAAAGAGGCATTGGCTTTAGATAATTTTCAAATAAGTTGTCATCTTTTCCAAATTCGGCACTCCCATGTTTTATGGAAATAATACATTATGAATCGTATCATCGTATCAGTGTTCTTACAAAAAAGTAAATCTAAAAAAGGCATACATTTTACATCATATTCACCTTTTTCACCTCAATCACCTTACTGTTCCCTTTTTATACCCTTCTTAGAGCCACCTTTGGTCTTTCACTGGTTTTTACCACCTCTTCTAAAGCTTCCTACCATATAACCTGCCACTGAAGCTTATATTTTTGTTTTGCATCTGAATTACCTTTTCTTCCCATTTTGAACATATCACTTGACAAATCTTGTCAACTTTCTTTGCCATAAACTACTTATTTTTTCAATCTTCTTTATTTCCTGATCATAAATTATTTTTTCTTAATTCTCCTTTATTTCTATTAAACTTAATAAAAATGGTTACATTTAACATTGTAAATATCTATCATGTTGATCTTTTTTCTTATATAAAATTCCTTGAACTAATTCATGGGTAGTTAACTTCAAAAATTATGCATAATAGGGTATTTTCAACATGATTCCTGGCACTATTCCAGATATTGCATATAATCCATGAGCAGAGTGCAAATTCAAGGTCATAGCATTTCATGAACTGGAATGTTATCATGGAGTTTATACTTATATGCTTGTTTGTTTTTTTCTGACATGTCTTTCTGAACAGCAGACATGTATATACTGCACACACACACACATTTTATGCATGGTAGTAAAGCCTAAAGCAAATAGAAAAGTTTCAGTTATTGTAATGACTGAATATCCAAAATATACTATTGACCTGATTTGTCGTTCAACCCATGGTTAATTACATTGATAAAAATACCAATTACGAGGGACACAGTCAATTCAGCTGAAGTATGTTGTCATGGTCAGAGCCTCCTCAGGGGAAAGAATATAGCTGAGAACTTCAGGAACTCATATGTTATAAGACACAAGCCTGTTCAATAATTTAAGTCACTGAAGCAAAGTAGAGGTGGAATCTGAGATGTCAGCTAATAGACTTACTTCTCTTTTCCTTGGGCAGATTGACCCACCCAGCCTCCTGGTGGTGAAAATCAAGTTTTTTTTTTCTGTAATAACTTTTAAACAAGATGGAGTTTTCTAGGTTGATGCACACTAATCCCTAACATTTGTGTTAAATAAATCTAAAAATGCTTATATATTGTGATTTCACCACTTTGGCATTGTAGGCTATGTGCCATGAGATTTTATGAGTAGTTCGAAGAATTAAGTTTTGTTGGACAATATCCAAAGCAGGCTACATGCACACTGAATCAAACTTACATGGTAGGTTTTCTACACACACATTTGTGGATATAATATAATATATGAACATTATATAAAAATTTATGTTTACATCTCTGTCTATAGCTTAAAATGAAGATCTACACATTGATAAAGGTATATAAAACCATGATGAATAATCTTTTTATGCACTCTTGTATTCTGTTAGCTAAAATTTGGTTTAGAATTTTTGCATCAGTGTTCATCAGGGAGATTAGTCTACATTTATCCTTTTTGGTATTGTGCTTCTCAGGTTTTGGTATTAGGGAAATATTGACTTCATAGAATGAGTTGGGTAGTATTGGCTTCTCTTGAATTTTTTGGAGTAGTCTCAGGAGGATAGGCATTAGTTCTTCTTTGAAGGCTTGATGAAACCCATTGGTAAAACCATCTGATCCAGGACCTTTGGGAAGGTTTTGGATAGTTGTTTCAAGTTCTGTGCTGTTGATTGGTCTGTTTAGGTTATCCAAATCTTCTTGGTTCAGTCTAGGTAAACTATATGTTTCTAGAAATTTGTTCATTTCCTCTAGATTGTCAAATTTCATGGTGTACAGTCTTCCATAATAATTTCTTATGATTGTTTCTATTTCTGTAATGTCAGTTGTTATCTTTCCTCTATCATTCCAAAGTCTGGAAATAACAGATTTTTGTCTTTGTCCTTTGGTAAGCCTATCCAGTGGTTTGTCAATTTTATTGAGTTTTTTCAAAGAACCAGCTCTTTGTGGCATTACTTTTATCTACTGTTTTTCTGTTTTGAATTTCATTAAGTTCTGCTTTAATTTTTATTAATTCCTTCTACTGGCTTTGGGATTCTTTTGTTCATCTTTTTCTAGTTCTTTAAGATGTGATGTTAGGATGTTTACTTGTAGTTTTTCTTGTTTCTTGAGATAGACCTGTAATGATATAAATTTCCCTCTTATTACTTCTTTCTCTGTGTCCCAAAAATTTTGGTACATGTGCTTTCATTGTAATTCGTTTCTACAAATTTTCTAATCTCTAGTTTTATTTCTTCTTTGATCCAGTCATTTTTAAATAGCATGTTGTTTGATCTCCATGTATATGTGATTTTATCTGCTTTTCTTTTACGGTTGATCTCTAGTTTCAAAGCTTTGTGGCCTAAGAATACACTTGTTATGATTTCAATGTTCTTAAATTTTCTGAGGTTGAATTTAAGTCCCAAGATATTGTCTATCCTTGAAAATGTTCCATGTGCAATAGAATAAAATGTATAGTGCCGTGTTGCAGGATGGAGTGTCCTATAAATGTCAATTATGTCCATTTCCTGTAATGTATCATTTATAGCTACAATTTACTTATTTATTTTCTGCTTGGATGATCTGCCCAATGTTGTCAAGGGGGTGTCTAGATCCTCTGCTACAATTATATTTTTGTCAAATTCTCCTATTAAATCTGTTAGTAATTGCTTTGTACATTTTGGTGCTTCCTGATTATGGGGCATATATATGGATGTGTCATGTTTTCTTGATGCATTGTCCCTTTTATCAAAATGAAATGACCATCTTTATGTCTTTTTTTTAATCCTGATGTCTGTTTCATCAGAAATCAGTATCTCGGAAAGCCGGGACGGCTCAGCGGGTTGAGCGCTCGCTTTGAGTCCACGAGGACCGAGGATCGAATCCCGGCTCCGGCCCAGGCAGGACCCACGTGCTGAACTGGGGAGTTCCCACAGTTCGGTTCTCTAACTGTCTCTGTCTCTGTCTCTCTCTCTATCTGTCAAAAAGTAAAATAGAAATAACTATGCACTGAAGACAAAAAGATAATTTCTCTCTATAAATGTGAAAA
>PVKE010052834.1:0-10218 GCA_004027555.1 Craseonycteris thonglongyai
TGTGTGTGTGTGTGTGTGTGTGTGTGTGTGTAATTTATAAGCTTTCTTTATCCCCAGAAATCTGCAGAGACTCTCTAGTGGATGGGTTTGTGCAGAGAAGGGATTTAAAAATGTCTTGTGCTGGGAGGGTCTTTGAGGGGCTTCCATCGCAGCAGTGAAGCAGGTCACAGAGCCTTAAGAGAAGCCCTATATCCACAATTTCCTCCCCTGAGTGTGAGCTGGGTCCCTGAATACAATGGGACATCACTCCCATGTTGAAGCTTCATCTTCTGACAAAGGCAAAGAGATCTTGCAGATGTAATTAAGGTCCCTAATCAATTGACTTTGAGTAAATCAAATGAGATTATGTGTGATACTTAATCATGTGAGCCCTTTATAGAGGGCTTGGGTTTTCCCTGAGTTCAGAGACCACAAACAGCTAGTGCCCATGGGATTCCATACTGCTCATGACCTTCCTTCCAAACCACTTGTACTATGACTCACTTCACTGAGGCCTCAGCATCTCACAAAGCAAGTCTAAGAAATAAGTCCCTTAGTGTCCCTTAAAATCCTTTAAAGCACGTAACAGCTGTGCTTCTAAGCAAAGGTTGAACTCTGATATACCTCATCTTCACCACTGAAGGTTTCAGTGAGCTCATCCTCTTCCTTAATGCCATTAGAAAGGATCAGCATAAAAACTATCATGGAATTTCCATATCTCCCATAAAACCACTATTGACATTATTTTTTATTATGCTATTGATACCACTTGAGAAAGGATTACTGCAAAAATCTCTTTTTATTTTAATCCTGATTAAATAAAAATTCATGACCAATAATTACTTTGTGTAATTACTTTGATTAAAAAATATACATTCTCCATTTTACTTTTATCTTTTTTTATATTTAATCAATCACTAAATAACTATAACAGGTGCTCATCTGATCACAGGTAAGCAAAAAATCTTTCCTGTCTGCTATAATTATTATTAAATCTTTAATTTTCATATTAAAAATGGATTTAATTCTACTCCTTAGGTTCAAATTTTGACTCTGCCACATAACTTATCTAAGCCTCAGTTCCCTCACCTGCGCAATTAAGATTAAAAATAGTATCTAAGCTTTATCAGGTTAATTAAATGAGATAATTTACATAAGGTACTTGGCACATTATTTGGCCTATAAATTGTTAATTGTTACTCTTATTTTCATCATGTGAGTGTGTACATTTTAAAGTATTTAAAATATTTTTTGAACCTAGAACAAAAATCCCAAATAAAAATAATGTACTCAAAACTATGTCCTAAAAATGTTTTGTTCTATTTTTGCCATTTGCTCCATAATCCTTGTAATCTCATTGGTGTCTTATTTGAGGCTGCTATTTCATCATTTCAATAGCAACAGGTTTCTATTCATGGTACATGGGAGAGAGAAAATTGGAGGTAACCCCGGAGATATTTTAGTGTCTCTTTAAGCTAAAATAATTACATCTTGACGTGACTATAATGCATATGTGATTGGCAAGACCTACCTTCATTAAAACTGATTTTAGCACACTTAAAAGTGATGGTTAGGGAAGCTGGGATGGCTCAGTGGGTTAAGCGCTCACTTAGCAGCCCTGGGACTGAGGATCGAATCCTGGCCCTGGCCCATGTGGACCCATATGCTGAACTGGGGAGTGCCCCCAGTTCAGTTCTCACCGGGGTGAAGATCCCGGCCCAGTTCCTGCCCTGTGCTGCCCCATTCCCACCTGTGGAATGCAACTATGTGGAAAAACGAATGATGTGCAACTATGGAAACTGTTCTGGGCCCTCCCCCTTCTCTCTATCTCTGTCTCTGTATCTCTCTCTCTCTCTCTGTCAAAAACAATAAAAATAAATCTTTAAAAGTGATGGTTAAAAGTTCTAGGAGTGGAGAAAGTGAAGAATAGGTCTAAGAAAAACTATGCAAATCAAATAGAATTTATTATGTAAAGTGTTTCCTTTAGTGAGAGTCAACATAATCATTTTTCAATATATGATGTATATCATATTTACACTGTATACATTAAACTTCCACAATATTATATGTCTATACCTCAAAATTGCTGGGAAAAAAAGAGGACCAACATAGGTTATATTATAAACTATTTTCTACTTTATTTTGTTTCTTCTGACTACACGTAGTTATCAACAATTGTTGATTCTTCTGCCAAATTAGAAGATCAGAGAGAGCTCAAATTATGACATCAGAGAATTTCAAAGAATTTAGTAGAAGGCATAGAGAAACATCATCCCTGCCATTCTTCTTGGAGAAGAGAGCATTCAGTAGAACCAAATCTCTGTACATCACTTTGACTCAGTGAGAAATATGACTTCTTTCCCTTCCCAACTAGATACATTTATGCTAAGTTTTAGTGATAAATACTACACAAGTATCTACAACCTAGAACATGTTACTGCTATTCATCCTATTTTGGTCCCTATTAGGTAGGATTAGGAGCTCATTTGAAATATATATAAGGAATAGACACATAAGATACATATATATTTAAGATACATAAAATATCTTATATAGTCCTAAATACCTTCTAAACCAAGGAAATCCAACTTTTTGGCTTTCCTGGGCCACATTGGAAGAAGAAGTGTCTTGGGCCACACATAAAATACACTAACACTAACAACAGGTGATAAGCTAAAAAAAAATTATAAAAACAGTTCATAATGTTTTAAGAATTTGTGTTGGGCCACATTCAAAGCCATCCTGGGCAGCATACGGCCCATTGACCATAGGTGGGACAAGCTTGTTCTAAACCAAACTGTGAAAATAACATACGAGAGAGAAAAGTCTGAAGCCATTACTTTGGGAGACAGTGTACAAAGTGTAGGAACGCTCTTTCACATTCCTTTGCTCATAAAAGCCACATGCATTCAGGGAAATGAAGCCATTTCTAAAAACTACCTTCGTATTGTGGGAATATGTTCCATTCACTAGCAACCTACAAACATTCTAATTTGCCTTTAAAGTTACATCAGGTTCAAAGTTAATGACTAGTTTAATCCATAGAACACAAAACAAGATAAAATGATTTTTATGTCAAATTTAGCAAAAAATTTAAAAGAATAATCTGTTGGTGAGAGTGCACAGAAATGTAAACCTTCACATACTTCTGCTTAGAATCAGCAGCACAGAATTTCGAAAGAAGCTTTGTCTACTAGCATGCACCCTGGAAAGTCACCAGCATGCGCTCTGAAAGGTCACCAGCACACACAATGGAAGTCACTGCACTATGACATACGAAGTAGATACTACTTTTTGAGAATTCCCAGAATCAGCAACCTTTAAAAATCTTCATATTCTTTAATCAAACATTTCAACTTTCCAAAAGGAAGCAGTCAGCAGTAGACACAAAAATGTTCAATTTACAAGTACAGAATTGAAAATTAAATATTCAAACAGAAGGAAGTAGCTGGATAAATTATGATACATCTACATAATAGAAAGCTGAATTACTATCATTAAATAAGGAATTATTAAATAAGGCATCTAGTAGTATATTAAATAAAAATTAAACACAACAAAGCATAAAATTTGCCCTATTTGGAATCGAATGTGTATATATTTGCTATAAACTGAAACACACAAAATGAAATTGTTTTTGAGTGATGGATTGTGTATGGTTTTAATTTCACCTTAACACATTTTATACTCCCTTTAAAAATGTTCTATAATGACTATGCATTAAATATATCATTTATAAAGTAATTTAAGAAGGAAATAATACAGAGTTGCTGCTTTGACCTCCTGAAAAAATCTTTAATTACCTCATCTGAAATTATTTTTAAATTAGAATTTTGTGTTTTAAAAACAAAATGTTTTCTGAGATTTCAGCTCTACCTTCACTACCTGTGAACCACGTTGTCATGTGCAGTTATCACTGTGAATTACTAGCAACCTGCCTGATAAAGTGGGTCCATAAAAACGAGTGCTAGGCAGGAGACCAGCTTTAGAGAAACTGAAGAAACTCTAAAATGTAATGCTGGGATCCTTGGTCTCTGTACTTGCAGTGTAACTGATGTTAACCAACTGCCAAAGTCCAGAAACAGAAGGATCTGGGCAGCAAAAGTTCTCTACATGTGTATTAGAAGAGAAATTTGGAGAAAAACTATTTCAAAGGCTATTGCTTTAAGCAAGAACTTTTTAAGAGATTTTGAAAATGTTCATAGCTTTTGAGTCAGTATTTTCACCTCTGTGAATCCATCCTAAAGAAATAAATAAAAAATGTGTAAAAACTTATGTCCAAGAATGTCAGTGTAATGGTTGTTTTTTTCTTTAAGTCACAAAACAAATATGACTATTACAACAAGCAAAATAATCCAGAGATTAACTTTTTTTAAGTTAAACAAAAATTTTCCCTGCATGCATTTTCTCATACACAATTCATTTTGATTTTCTGAAGTAGTCAAAGTTAAAAGGTTAGTGATCCTTCCATATGGATCATATAATCATATACAAATGCATAGATTTTTTAAATTAAAACAATAAGATTTTAAGTTACATTATAATTTGCTTTATTTCACTCAACAATATTCTGATAGGTATCTTTCCAAATCAATATATTCTGGTAGCTAATTATACTTAGCTATCAACTATATCTGTTAAAAACCTGAATATTTTCCAAGTTTTTTACCTTAAAAAATTGGATTGCTAGGTCAATGGCTATAGGAGTATGTATGAAGGAAATTTTAAACTATGTTAATATACTTTTCTCTTTTGCGTTTCCATGTGCATTTGAATAACCTAGCCCCTTCATTGCCAGATGAACCATTTAACTCATAAAGAATTAGAATTATTACAGAAAAAGAATGAAAAGAGAAAGATGGTGTCATATTCAGCTTCCTACAGCAAAAGTAGGATATTTGGAGACTGTGGGAATATGATTGTTACAGAAATAATATAAAGAGAAAGGTGAACTCAATATTCACATTTCTACAGCAATAGCAGGCTTTGGAGGGACCACAGTTGGCAGCACCAGGAGGTTGCCAGGGAGCCTGTGGAAGGGTGGGGTGGTCCTTCAGCTGGTGAGGCCCAGGGTATCCCTGTGACAGCCCTGCATAGCCTGAGGCTGAATGAGTAACTAGCCAGTCCAGGGTTTTAGGCCTGGCACCAAAGCCTGCTTATTTAAACCTGCCCCCACCCGGTGGATTGGGGCAGAGGTAACCTCCTGTCCATGGGCTCTTCTGTTAGCTCAGCCCAATGACTTGAACAAGTGACTTATTTCTCCTGCCCTCAGCTTCCCCTTGTGCAAAAATGGGCTCCCTGATACTAAGATCAGTTATGGAGAGTGCTCATCTCTGTTGGCTGACTTTACAAAGGATCACAGAATGGTAGCAATCACTGGCTTTATAAAGCCAAGAAGTAGGGGAAGAAAGGTCCCCTGTTCCTAATGCCTTCCACAAGCTTTAAGAACTGCCGGCATGTCCCCAGCCCAGATTGAGTCACCCTTCAAATACTCCCAGGTAAATAAATGTCCACTTATGGGCAGGGCCCCAGGACAGCTTCAGTGCTCTAGGCTCAGATACGGTTGAGGCCCTCGATAGTGTGGAATATACATATCACTTACATCTTATTACATACTCGTACATATTACTTATAATATGTATTACATATTATTTACATCTTCTACAAGTTACCTTCTCTTTTGTCTAACCCAACAGTGTCTCCTACTTACTAGGCTTTTTTTTTTTTTTTGTACCTCCTGTACATTTTGTTTTATGAATAGCAACACTACATTACTTTATTTGGTGCATAGATTTGGTAACTTCTCTATCTGCAGTGAACCCACTCTTAACACTAAACTTGTCCAGCCCACATCCTAAGCCACAATGCGGCCCAGGACAGCTTTGAATGTGGCCCAACACAAATTCATAAACTTTCTTAAAACATTATATTTTTGTAAACTTTTTTTTTTTTTTTTAGCTCATTAGCTATCGTTAGTGTTAGTGTATTTAACATGTGGTCCAAGACAATTCTTCTTTCAATGTGGCCCAGGGAAGCCAAAAGACTGAACACACCTGCACTGTGACATATGCTTCTTTGTCTCACTCAAGGCTTTCTTTTGCCCGAACTACTTCGAATCTGCTATTAAGTTCAGTCCTTTCTGTTTGTATTGTCCTGGTATCCATTAGCCATCTTTTCATTTACAACCTCTTGAGATGAAGGTGTTATAGGTGTAACTCTTAATGTCAGCATAATTATACTTCAGGATCCAATATGAAATTTTCCTTTTAAATTGTGATTGTAACCCATTTATATGGCTTGATAAGGCAAATACACTCTGTCATATTTTAGGTGTTCTGTATTTATATTTATCTTTTTCCCAGTTATTCACTACATGGTCTATAGTTTTTGTTGACTGTGCTTCTCTGTGGCTGTGGGTATGCCTAGAATCTTTATAAAACCCCTTCACTTCTCTTCAGGAGGCTGGATGATGTCCTACAACAAAGTGTTTTCCTCTTTCTCTCACCAACTTTCCTTTCCTCCACTACCTTATTTTAGTGAAGTTTATTATAATTTAGGGTTTTGCTTTTTAATACTAAATGTCTTATGCTCCTTTTAGAAAATATTATTTGACCGCTAGCTGTCTGTTAGGAGGCAATCCAAGTACTTACAATACCTTTCACTTTCTCTCTTTCTCCTCTAATTTTTGTTAGAATATTTTGCCTTTTCAAATACTGTGCCTTGAAAAACTATTCCAGTGTTTTTCATGGTGATATGACTGTTCAGGTTTTTCTATTCCTTTGAAATTTTATTTTTGTAAATTATATTTTGCAAAGATGCCATCCATTTCCTTTAGTTTGTCCAATTTCCTCTCATAAAACTATGTCATTTTAATAGGTACCATATTTTCTACTTATAAAGGGTTTCTTCTAACAGATAATTGAGTCCTCTTCAGTGGGTTGATTTGTGTGTGTGTGTGTGTGTGTGTGTGTGTGTGTGTGCGCGCGCACGTGCAGGGTGAGGGGGGGAGGTGGATGAGGTGTTATCAGTAAAGAACTAGACAATCATCATGCTTCTGCTTAGTTAGACTTCAGGAACAAGGCCCCCAGCACCAAGTTTGTTCTCAAGGAGACCAACTATCCCTTCCAATAACAGAGACAAGAAGCAGTTTAGCCCACAGCACTGCCCCTCTGAAAGCCATGCAACAGACACCACAGAGCCACTCTGTGGGTCCACAAAGCCAATATGTGCATGCAGATCCTAAGATTATCCACTGGAGTTGACTGGCACTGTCTCTCACTGTTACCATAGAGAATAGAGACCTACACTGGCTGTCTCTCCTGAAGATCTCTGGAGACTCATAAAGCCAGAAGCATCTGCACCGTCTACATGCTCCAGAGCAGGAGTCCTGAGAGATGGCATCAGGGCTGAACACTGTCTTTAAGGAGATATTTCTGACCTCACCCAAATGTAACTTTATCAATAACAGAGGTGTAAAGTCCTGCATCTTTGAAACCAAATCTAGTAATTCAATGCCATTCCTATCATTATGCCCAATTTCACAATCTTCAGTAAATTAAGGACAGAAATATACAACCATCATAAGAAATGAATATAAGAAAGTCAGGATGCCCCAACAGGTTGACTGCTCACATTGCAATCCCAGGGTCCGAGGATCAAGTCCTGGTTCCGGCCCATGCAGACCCATGTGCTGAACTGGGGTGTACTTACCACACCAGTTCAGTTTCCACCCGGGCCTGCCTCTCATGTGGGAGGACCCTGGCTCACAGGGGCACGCCTCACAGGCAGGAGGCCCTCTGCTTCGTTCCCACCCTGCACAGCCCCACGCCTACCTGTAGAATGAAACTATGTCCAAAACTGATGACATGCAACTGTGGAGACTGCTCTAAGCCCTCCATCTTTTCTCTGTCTCTCTCTGTCTCTCTAGCTCTCTGTCTCTCTATCTCTCTCTGTCTCTATCAAAAACAATTTAAAAATTTAATTAAAAAAATGGATACAATAGATGCTTGGCATTTGTCAGTGGGACCTATAAATTTCATCTATTCATGAGACACTGCACTATAAGGACATCTGTTGTTTTGTTGGGGCATGGCATGATTAGGAGCCCACTGCATGGTGGGGTAGGTGACTAGGAACTCACTGCATTGTGGGGCAGGTGACTAAGATCCCACTGTGGAGGGGTCAGGAGGTGACTAGAAGCCCAATGCATGATGGGGCAGGTGACTGGGAACTACTTATAAGGTACTCAATGGGTCTCACAGTGTGCAAGCACCAGCATTCCCACTAGACATTATGTGCATTTACCATTTTCTGTTCTACTCATTGTCTGGTTCACAGGGATCCTCATTAAAGACCTTCAGGGTTCTCTTAGAGGTTCTATTCTTAAAAACGATTCAATAGATGTAAGAAGAAAGGTCTGTATGTAAGAATGGAAGTGCAAATGTACCTTTGAAAAGCGGCTCTGGTGTGCTTCCCTCTCATACTGTTACACAACAGCACGAGGTCTATGCTCACCATGCACTGTCAAAGCCTAAGGAACCAGATAGGAGCTGAGTGGATGTGTCATATGTAAATAACCAGAGAACTACAAACCAGGAGAAACACCTGGGCAGATGTCAGTGCTTTAAAAAATGGATTTTACTGGAAAGAAATGGATGGAAGAGAAACTGGAAATTTAGAAATACATATTCAAAACATGCTCACATCAATTTGTTTTATGTTTCTAACGTCCAAGAAAATGTGGTAGATATATTTTCAGGAATTCCAACATTATATTTTCTGTCTTACCTTGGAAGATCGGAAGGTAAATGCTGTTGATTTTACATCAGCTTTTTCTTTGTCCATGAGTAGAAGGTTTTTGTCTTCCATGAGACTCAAGTATTTTCCTGTTGTGACATGGCGTAGTCGGAAAGGCTGGCCCCACCTTATGTGGCTTCCACTCCACCTAACAAAAATAGTTAAGACTTGATCCAATAGCAGCCACAATCACAGGAGAAATAGCATTTAAAATATATGTGTCAGACAATGAACAAATATTCTCTGAATATATGATCTTATTTAATAGTCTCAAAAACCTTACAATGTTGATAGTAATCATTTCGTTTTACATATATCAAAATGGTTATACAGAAAGATTAGGTTATATTCAATGTTATACAACTAATAGGAAGTAGAAGTAAAATTTAACTCTAGGTCTTCTAACTTTAAATGTGACTATATCTGAACTATACACTACTCCTTGCAAAGATGATTAAACACTTGTGTTCCAAGTTAACTTTTACTCACTAGTCATAGATAAAGAAATTGTAAGTTTGGATGCTACCTTAGAATTTACTAGTTAACAAATTTTCTTGTACTTGCACAGACTTGAAAAACAGTAGTATAGTCACTAACTAATTATGTTTAATTAAAAATATATGTATGTATTTACCTAAAAAAGGGCATCTATCCCTAGGCTTTAAACTTAATATTGCAGAACAATTATATCACTAAAACCGAGAAACAAAAAGACAAACCAAGAAAATAAGCACTATAAGAAGATCAGAAGGAAAAAGAGAAAAATAAAATGTAATAGAAAATATAAACAAAGGTTGCAGGAAAAAGTTAAAATGCAAAGTTATAATAATTAAACTCTGCTTTTAACAATAATGACTTTCAGATTGGGTAAAAAAGAAAAACCAAGTTACATACTACACTCACTTTACACAGTCATGTTAACTGACAGTCACGCCTGTCTGAGCCTTGTACTCGCCACATGGTGCAGAGTGGCAACAACATTCTGATAGGCATGACTTTCAGTTCATGCAGAACTTTGCAAGACAATTCCTCATCATTGATAAGAACCATGCTGAAAATTAAATAATTCAAAAAATAAAAATAAATGAGTGGAAAAGATTTACCATGCATGGTTAACACTTAAGGCAAAGCTGGTGTTGGACAAACTATAATTCAAGACAAAAGCTATCAGGTACTTTATAAAGAGAAAATGATAGACTAAAAAGGAATGTATGCAATTATTACTATATAATAAATCAAGTAGACAAAAAGTAAATATAGAGAGAATTTCAATATAATTTTATTGATAAATTTATTTCAATATAAAGTCATTAAATATTTTCGTACTCTATAAATTAAGCATGCTTTACAAACTTTCAATTTTAGCAAACTATAGGGTTTTTTTTAAGATTTATTTTATTGATTTTTGACAGAGAGAAACAGAGACAGAGAGAGACAGAGAGA
>PVKE010052835.1:0-10218 GCA_004027555.1 Craseonycteris thonglongyai
GGGCTAGTTCTTTAGAACAGTATCAAAATTACTCATACTGTAGATTAGATTGTGTTTTAATACTGAGAAAAGATGCCTCTTTTTTGACCCACGACACACTTAGCCTCCTAATAGCAGTCTGATACCAAAGCTACCACTACAGAATAAAACAGCATACGCAAACGCACACGATTTCTTTAAGCAGTAAGAAAAATAAATTTACATTGATAGAGAAAGGAGGGCATTCTCACTACTTTTTTCACCTGAAGATTGAAAAGGAAACTCGTTTCAGTTTGTAACATTGAACAGATTGCTCCAGATGCCAAATGAATCAAGTCTCCTGTTGGATTATGTGGGTGGTATTTCTTCTTTTTTCTAGTGAGATAATTCATTGCTTACAGCGATGGCATGCAAACTTGAATATTCTCTTTCTCATAATAGTTCTGAAAAGCAGGTCCCTATTTTACAGTTGTTTGGGGATAATGCAATCACAAATTTCATTAAATATCAAAAAGATTGTGAAATTAAATAACTATGTGAAAAAAGTGAGAATTTAGGATACAATAGATGAGAATCTTATTCAATTAATATTCATTAATTACAGAAAATTTGCATACTATGTAAAAGTTTCAGGGAAAAAAAGGTTGTCAGTGTGTTGAAATCTCAACTTCATTTCTTCCTGCTGCTTTATCTTTTCAACATAGGAAGACATTCATATTGCCAAAATACAGACACATATCTTTAAATATGTAAATCTGTATTCTAATCTAAGCAATCTGCATCTGTAATTTATATTAGTTATCAAACATTTTAAGAAGAGATAAAACAAAAGGGTTAGGTTCATTTGTTTATTACAAACTCTTTTTGAAAAAATGAGCAAAAACAGATTTTATGCTTGCAAGAGAATGCATAATTCAATGCTTCCATGAAATAAAGTGCCATAATACACAGTTCTCTACAATTAAACCTACAGTGTAAAACCTCAGCTGAAAATTGCTTATAAAATTTCCAATTACAGTTTTACTACTAGTTCAGGTATTCTCTTCACAGTTGAGAAATACGCAACTAAAAGTTGAGTGCACTTGTCTGCCTCCATCTACAACATAAAGTTGATCTTCCATGTCATGTTTCTTAAAAGCAACTCCAAAATAAGTTCCATCCATATCCTTTGAATTTTTCTCTTTCCCTAATGGCTTCTTGTACTGTTCCTCAGCAGAATGACGAGAAAAGCCCTATTGCACTTAATCTAATTAGAGATTTTTTTTCAGAAACAGATTACGTAGTTTTCAGTAACAGACTAAAAAACTATACCATCTCTAGAGGTATAGAAACAAAACAAAACAGAAAAAGAAGAAAAACAAAACAAAAACAGGATGATTTCTTTTAAAGTTCCAGAAATGAATGTAAGTGTTCATATTCTGGTACATTAACAGTTTGTTCCAGTACATTGATATTTTATGTGGAAGCCCTACTCTGCAATTAATATGCCTGATGCAAATTGAAAAACCCATAATCCATCCTTCTCTGTTGGAATGTAAGAGTATATTATTATTGAGAAGCTACAGGATACCAGAGCCATTTTTTAAACTTGAGTGCTCATTACCTTAAATCTGCATATAAAACAGTTTTGCATTCAGACGAGGTAATACATAACTGAATATATTGTGGTGCACATAAAAAAAAGTGCTCCAAATAAAAACGACCTGTGGGCTTCCTTTGTAGAAGAAATTTATGCCGTTCCAGGCATTAGGGATTAATGATAGCTAGCAGCTATAGAGAAGGAATGAGCATTAAAATACTGTGCCTAACTTTCCTGACTACCCCAAGGCTACAAGACAAACTGAATTGTCTAAATCTTCTTAAAGATAAGGGCTAGGTATTTATCATTAAGCAAATACAGTATTTGGGGATTGCATCTGATTTTGTCACATTATTATTCAGAATATTTCTTATAGCTTTAAAGGAGAAAAGACATCCTTATTGGAAGTAGGGGAGAACAAAGAAAGAGAAAGAAATTCTTTGTAACAGCTCAGAGAATCTCTTTCCTTGTACCTTGTTTCCAAAAGTATGCATACAGTTGTCCACAGGACATATAATTCTGTTATTATCTTCCATAATTGACAGTAGTCCAAGCAATTAATAAAAGTTTTATTATGTCTATGTTTAAGGAAATATTAACCATATTTCATTATGGAAAAAATTTGGATGTACTATGTTCTCAAATAGTAAAAGATCCCATGGATACAAGTTGATGTCCGTCATAGATCTCTCCTAAATCCATTCAATTCACTTGAGTCCTATTCATTTTACTTTCCTTGAAACTTATTCAGTTCTTTTACTTCCATCGTCAACATGTGAGATCTGGATCCAGTCAGCATTTGGATGCTTCTTAGCTGTCCTTCTATCCTTCATTTAGGACTAGGCAGATCAGACATACTGTTTGCAATGAGACAGAAAACACAATGGTACAGTCATTGCAAACAGTATGTATAGTCCACCTACTGATGACACCTTAAATTTAGCCCAGTGAGACTAGGCTGACCATACCTACCATCTGAAACAGGACAATACTGTTGTTTTCTGTTTTTCTTGAAACAATATGTCAGGTCAACTGAATTAGGACAGTTGATGCTTTCTACTGGCAGTTATCTATATAATTGTTTTCTTTTACTAGAGACAAGAAGCTGTGTGATATGGCCTGTATCTTCCAATACAAGTAATCACATTGATTATCACATGATTCACACACAATAAATTTTAGTGGAAAAATAATGCTATATTTATCCAACTTGGAACACAAATTTTATCTCCAGAACAGAAAAGGAGAATGCTACACATTAAGGCACGTAGGAGTATCATATGATAATTTTCATGGCCAAGGTGTATAGTTTTTACGTGCTACTATTCTCTTGTAGTAGACTTGTACATAAAATCAGCTGAAACTTTAAAGAATTTCATAGAAAAGAGCCATTTTGAGGACCATGTAAAATCAAATATATTTATTTTACTGATACAGAAATTTACATCTATAAAGACTATCGATATAGTTAAATTCACATAAATTAGTTGCAAACCCAAATTTCTTTATTCTCATTGCAATGAATTTTTAAAAATATTTATTTTATTGTTTTTGAGAGAAGGTGTGAGAGAGAATGGGGAAGGGCCCAGAGCAGTTTCCATAGTTTACATCATTTGTTGTGACAGTTTCAATCCACACAGGTGGATGTGGTAGTGGGCAGGGCGGGAACTGAACTGGGGGCCTTCCTCATGGGAGGCGAGAACCTTCACCATCACAGGTCAGCATATGGATTTGTACAGGCCAGGGTCAGAAATTGATTCCCAGAACTCACAGTTGCAAGGCAAGCATTCAACCTTTTGAGCTATCCTGACATCTCCTGAAACGTAAATTTGTTTTACAATAATGTAACTATCAGGAAATTATATATGTGATTTTGTTAAGATAACATGTAATTTTATATTTCAGATCACCATGACACATGAAATTTCACACTTACCGGAATATAATACTTTATGTCAGATGAATACACACACACACATGACTAATTTTGGCTTCAATAAGATAGGACTGGGTAGTTAACATATTTTCCCTTAGTGCAAATGTTTCAAGAGGACTGAAGAGATCATTTATGTGAAATTTCCTTTGATAGATTAAAGGTCATGTTTCTCAAACTGACTAACATGTAATCATTGCTCAAAAAATACTTCAGGAAGAAAATGAAAATGAAAATACAAAAATTAAGAGAAAAAAGAATAGGCAGCGGAAAAGAGATTCTCAAACAGATCCAATTAATTGCATGTGTATGTGTAATCGGAGAATAAGATTGACTGCTTTGTGATTTAGCACATGCTGAAATGACTCTCACAATGAAAACTGTCTTTCAATGGCCTTCACAGTGTTTGACATTTTCACTATCAAAACAAACCCTTTAATATAAGATTCTGTACTTATGACATATTTTTTGTTTTTGTTTTTAGTAAAATTTAAAGAGAAAGATAGATAATATACCAGCTCTGCAGGGTATTACAGAAGATTGGGGATCTGGGAAAGAGGAACTGGAAACAGTTGTCTTTCTTAAATTATTACTAAATCTTTTCCTTTAGACATAGAGTATTCTCAATGTACATAACATTACATATAACACCAAGGGAAGTTATGGAATAGCCTTCCTTTTTCAATTTTAGAGAATAGTACAGCTTCACGTCTGACTAGGGTGGTACTGATAGAGATGTGGGCAAGATAAAAGTGCTTAACAATAAACCCAAATATTAAATTCTCCTTGCCAGTTGGACGGTTTATTTTGAATGCATATCATCACTGTATATTGTTCATTAAATTGTTTTCAAAATTTCTGTGAATGAGTATAATTTTAAAGTCAAGTATGGTACTTTAATGAGCCCTATAGCATTATAAAAGTAGTTTACAATAACCACCAACCAAAGTAAACTAGTATCATTATGGGATAACTTGTAATCTTTTATTATTATTGTTATATATGAGGACTGTCCAAAAAAAATCAAACTGTTGTCAATATAACAATAGTTACATGGATGGATACAGAGAGCCCTCGTGTGTGTGTGTGTGTGTGTGTGTGTGTGTGTGTGTGTGTGTAATTCACAGGCAAATAAATAAGAGGGGACTTGAAATAGTGGGCAATATATATATATATATATATATATATAATATATATATATATATATTGCTTTTTTAATAATTACATTTATTGTGGTAACATTGGTTAATCACATTTAAGTTTCAAGCATGCAATTCTGGAATACATCATCTGTATATTGTGTTGTGTGGTCACCACCCAAAGTCCAATTTCCTTCAATAACCACATGTTTGAGCCGCTTTATCTTCGTCATCCCTCCTCCCCCCACCCCATTGTCATTCCTCTCTGGTAACCACCCTACTTTGTCTGTGTTGATGAGTTTGCTTGTTTGTTTTGTTTGTTCTTTTGTTACTCTCTGTTTTATATGCCACATATGAAGAAAATCATGTGGCTCTTGTCCTTTTCGATCTGACTTATTTTACTTAGCATGATACATCAAGATCCATCCATGTTACCACAAATGGCAGTATTTCATCCTTTTTATGCTGAGTATATACTCTATTGTATATATTGTACCTCTTCTTCATTACCCAGCCATCCATGGAAGTACAGTTAGATTGTTACCATGTCTTGACCACCATGAATAATGCTATAATGACCACAAGGATACATACATATTTATGAATAAGTATTTTCAAAATTTTTAGATAGATATCCAGAAGAGGAATTTCTGGGTCCTAAGGTAATTGTAGTCTTATGACAACTGATCAAAAATTTATGGAATATAAGGGAAAAAGGTTTAAAAAAACATTTATTATTTTTTCTTTTCAATATATTCACACTTAACTCTAATATACTTTTTAGATTTTTCAATAAATTTATACCCTCAAAAAGTTTTCTTTTGAGGGGATGCTGGGATGGCTCAGCAGGTAGAGTGTTCATCTTGCAGCCCCAGGGTCCTAGCATCGATTCCCAGCCCCAAACCATGGTGACCCATATTCTGAACTAAGGGGTGCTTCTCATGTGGGAGGCCTCCAGTTCAGTTCCTGCCTGGGTGAGCTTCCCATGTCAGAGGCCCCCCAGCCTGCCGCAGGCATGCCTCCCATTCAGGAAGCCCCTAGCCCAGTTCCAGCCCTGTGTAGCCCTGCATCAACCTGTATGAAATAAAACTATGTCTAAAAACTAATGACATACAACTATGGAAACTGCACTGGTCCCTACTTCTTCTCTCTCTGTCTCTCTCTGTCTCTCTCTGTCTCTCTCTCTGTCTGTCTGTCTCTCTCTCTCTCTCTGTCTGTCTCTCTGTCAAACAATAAAATAAATCTTAAAAATAGAGTTTGTTTTTAGCCCTCAAATTCCAGCTTTAACTTCTTTATCATCTCATCTTTATCATCTATTTTTTCCATATTTGGAAACAAATAATAATCAGATGCAGCCAGGTCTGGACTATAGGAAGTGCGATTTAACATTTGGAAGCCACAGTTGTGAAAAATAGCCAACACAACATTGCTCTTGTGCACGGGGACATTGTCCTGCAAAAGCAGCACCCCTTCAGTCAATTTGTCTCCTACTTTTCTTTCTCCTTCACAGATTCTTTTAACTGTTTCAGCAGACTGGAATACTACTCTCCAATTATTGTGACATCCTTATCCTTGTAATTGATCAACAGGATACCATCTGCATCCCAAAAAATAGTAGCCCTGATTTTTCTAGCCAGTTGCTACACCTTGAACATTTTAGGGGGTGGCATGCCCTTTTCATGTCACTGCGTGGACTTCTGCATTGACTCAGGCTAATAATGATGGACCTAATTTTCATCTTCACTGATCATCTGGTTTAAAATTTCATCTTTGTTGTGTCAACCAAGGTCCAAAAACTCTTGTGAACACTCAACACACTTGTTTTTGAAGTTGCCTGAGCATTCTTGGTACCCACCTTGCACTGACTTTTGACATCCTTAGATGCTGATGGAGAATATTCAAAATGGTGTAGGTGATACTCCAAACATTTCTGAAAACTACTTTTTATTCAATTTGGCATCTCTCCCCACAGATTTTTAACGTTTGACAATTTCTGAGGAAGTGGCCTTAACAGTAGTCCTGGACAGAGGTCCTCTTCAACTGATTGCCTTGCTTGAAAAGGCTATGCCACTTATAAATCTTGAATTTCTCAGGGCAACAGTTCTTGTAAACTGTGAACATCTCCTCGTAAATGGTTCGAGGTGTTTCCCCTTGTTTTGTGAGGGACTTAATGACAGTGCAAAATTCAACTTTATACATACTTAGTGTTTTCTTCACATTTGACATATTTCTTTGGTGATAGCTGAAAGAACCCAGACACAATTAGGCTGAAATTTGGCACATATTTTAATAATAAGTCACACAATAAAACTGTGTGCATTAGTACTCTCACCTTTCTGATAACCTCTACCAAGTTTTGTGAATTTTTTGACCACCTCATGTTATTCTTTGAGGAACCTTTATAATGTCTGTACCAAGTTACATCCCCATCAGCAGTGTACAGGGGTTCTTTTTTCTATGCATCCTTAAAAACACTTGTTTGCTTGTCCTATTGATAATAGCCACTCTAATAAGTAGGAGGTGGTGTCTCATTGTGATTTTAATGTACCTTATAACTAGTGAAGTTGAGTATCTTTTTCATATATATGTTGTCCATTTGTATGCCTTCTTAGGAACAGTGTCTATTCAGATCCTCTGCCTGTTTTTATAATTGGATTATTTGTGTGTTGTTGTTGTTGTTTGTTATTGTTCTTATTGAGTTATACGAGTTCTTTATATTTTTGGATATTAGCGTCTAATTAGATGTATCATTTGTAAATATTTTCCCCCATTTGGTTGCTTGCCTTTTTGTTTTGTTGATGGTTTCTTTTGAGCAGCTGTTCTTTCTGCCCACTAAGAACAAGAGAGTAGGAATGTCTTTGATTTATAACAGGAATTGTTATCATTGAGATATTAAGTAGATCATTTTAACTGTTAGGGTTGTCAGACCATGTGACGAATTACTGAGGAATATGTAGGAGTTACTTTGGATATGTTCTATACATAAGTAATTTTATTTTTCTGGTGTGTATAATTAGAAGCTTTTGTACTATTAATAGAGAACTGTTTAAATATGATCTCAGGCTCACTTTTGACACAATAATTACTTGATGACCAAAATTGAAGATACTATATACAGTAGACTCTCTGTTAACCAGAATCTAAACAACTGACATTCTCAAGCAACTGGCAAAATGTTTTTGCCAATTGTTTGAGATTTTGCCAGTTGTTTGAGAATGCCAATAACGTTCCAATTAATGGAGAGTCTACTTACATTTATTTAGCATCTGCCAAACTCTATGGGTGCCAGATAAGTGAGAGTCTATCATGTCTCATTATTGGTAGATTATACTATAAAATCAAAGTATTTCTACTTAAGTGACTAGTCCTACTAGTTAAGTTGATGTGCATTGTTTTGAAGTGTAGTCACTTTGTCTAATTTCCACATTTACATTCTTTTAATGCCTTGGATATGTAGAAAACTCATTTTTCTATGCTTCGTCATCAACTAATAGTAAACATATATTCTTCTATTAACATAGAAAAATTTAACCTGCTCACCTAGGAGCCTATATATTCTACACGAAATAACTTCTAAATTTTATCAATGAGATAATACAAAGGATCAAACTGTCAAATCAGACTTGTATGAATCAGAGACTTACTAATCATTCTGAGGACCTTAGAGACCAGGAATAGAAGCCCAAGGAGAAGCATAGAGAGAGCTAGGATTCTATGGATCTTTTCTTACTGTATCAAAAAGACTCTGGTACATCACTTACACAAAATGTAAATAGTAAGAATTATGAAATTATTTTACATTCAAATAAGAATGATAATATTTTCTAGGAATCTGTGCTCCATATTTACATAGAGGCTATGTTTGTTTAACATAAAGAATCTAAGTCAACTAGGCATATTCTGCTAAAAGTAGCTCATAAATAAGAACTTTTCCACCAGCTAATTCCATTAGCTTGTTTACCAGGAATCTTTTATTAGCATATTTATATGTGTATTACTCTGCTAACATTGTTATAATGAAGCATCACAAACCTGCTAACTCAAACAAGAGGAATTTAATTTGGCACAGTTCCAAAACATGGAAGTCCAAGATCAAAGTGTGAGTAGCTTTGATTTTTCCCAAGGCTTCTCTCCTTGGCTTGCAGGAGACCACCTACTCACCATATTCTTGCATGGCCTTTTTTCTGTGCCTGCCTCCAGCATCTCTTTTTCTTCTTATAAGAGAACGGTCATAGTGCATTAGGCCTCACACTTATGACCTCATTTAACATTTACCATCTTCTTAAAGGCTTTAATCCCACACAGGGTCATACCAGGAATTAGGATTTCAAAATAACTTAGTCCATACTAACAGGGATTTGATTTTATTTTCTAGGGTGTCTCTCAGGTAAAGGAAGTGTGCAGCTAGAAGAATTGTTTCTTATCTTTCTCTTCCTCAATTCTACAAAAACCTATAGAATAGAAGGGCTTCAAAAAAACAACTAGGAAGTAATGAAGGAGAATAAGAGATTAGTTAAACATTCACAAAGCTGTGTTAAAGCAACAAAGAATGCTTACTAAAGAATACTGAGGTGATATAAAGTAGTCAATTTATAATGCAAACATGCAATTATGTGTAATAAAAGTATAAAAATTTTTTGAGAGCTACCAAAGTATCTCTTTCTCTAAAAATAAATATATTCCATATAGTAATTCCTCTATAGTAAAAATTCTCACCATTTTAATCATACTGAATTAAGCAAATCTTAAGAAACATGTGTCATAATATAGACCATAACATAAAATTTGGATTTATAAAGTAACCTACTTTACTTTTATACTGTGATTAAGCCATTAGTTTGATGTCATTTCCATAGTTATGACAAATATGTTTTTATCAGCTAGTCAAAATCTTAGGTTAGAAAAGGTTATCAGATAGTCAGCTGCCATTCTGTAAATACAGAAATTAGAGTCACAAAATCAATTCACACACAGATAAATTTTATTAGGTATAGGAAAGTGGATCAGCCACAAATATAGAATGGAACATGTAGTGAATGTTAATAAAATTCTTAAGAAAATAAGCTGTAGGGGACACTGCTGGTTGTCTAACCTATTCCCTTTTCCTACATAGTCCCTATGACTTGGGAAAGGCTGACCTAATTTCCTAGATCCAGACTTGAGCCCTAATTACTCTATGGCAATCCTGATAATCCCCTTCACATTACTTACGACTATTTTAGAAAACCACATGTAAGTCAAGCAGAATGTGAATTTGTCTAATTGTTATCCAGGATAGGTAGAGGGCTCAAATTGTTTCAATTATATTGAAAGGAAAGACTTCCATTTATAAGAGCATAATACCCCTTTCCTTTTATTCACTGGATTTGGATGAGAAATCCTATAGTACTCCTAACTCCTGGCATCCATTTTAAGTTAAAGAGACACAGGATGAAGCTAATGAGTAGATTGTAGAGAAATGGAAAGAACGTGGTTCTGCACTAATATCCAGGAGCCATGCATCAACTAGAACTGAAAACTTTTCTACGTATTTACTTCTTAATATGTAATCTCTTCATCCCTGAACTAGGCTTTCTTTCACTGACAGA
>PVKE010052836.1:0-10217 GCA_004027555.1 Craseonycteris thonglongyai
ATTTTTGACAAAGGAGTGAAAAATATACAGTGGGGAAAAGAAAACCTCTTTGGTAAATGGTGCTGGGAAAATTGGAAAACCACATGCAAAAGGCTGAAGGTGTACTGCGATCTCTCACCATATACCAAAATTAACTCAAAATGGATTAAAGACCTCCAAATAAGAAAGGAAACAATAAATTGCATAGAAGAAAACATTGATACTAAACCAATAGATCTGGGGTTTAGGGAGGACTTTATGAATCTGACCTCAATGACAAGGGAAGTAAAAGCACAAATAAATGAATGGGACTTTATCAAGCTTAAAAACTTCTGCACTGCCAAGGAAACTATCGACAAAGCAAAGAGGCAACCAACCAACTGGGAGGAAATATTTGCAAACAATGCCTCTGATAAGGGGTTAATATCAAAAATATACAAAGAACTTGTACAACTCAACAAGAAAAAAACAAGTAATCCAATTTAAAAATGGGCAGAAGACCTAAACACACTTCTCTCATGAAGACATACAAATCGCCAACAGATATATGTAAAAATGCTCAACTTCACTAGCAATTAGGGAGATGCAAATAAAAACAACAATGAGATACCATCTCACACCTGTTAGAAGGGTATAATCAACAAGACAAGGGATAACAAGTGCTGGAGAGGCTGTGGAGAAAAAGGAACCATCATACACTGCTGGTGGGAATGTAAACTGGTACAACCAGTATGGAAGGCTGTATGAAGATTCCTTAAAAAAAATGGGAATGGAATTGTCATATATATGACCCAGCAATCCTTCTACTGGGTATCTACCCAGAAAAGCCTGAAAACCATAATCTGTACCCAATGTTCATAGCAGTGCTGTTCACAGTGGCCAGGACGTGGAAACAACCAAAGTACCCTTCAATGGATGACTGGATAAAGAAGTTGTGGTACATTTATACAATGAAATACTACTTAGCAATGAGAAAAGATGAAATACAGCCATTTGTAACAACGTGATGGACCTTGAAACCATCTCATTAAGCGAAATAAGTCAGACTGAAAGAATCAGGAAACATATGACCTCACTTATAGGTGGATTATAAAACTGAAAATAACAAAGAAACAAAACCTTATGGACACACTCAATAGTTTGGTGGTTACCTGAGGGTAATGGTGGAGGGGAGTGGTGATGGGAGTAGGCACCAGATATATGGAGATGGAAGAGCTGATTGTGGGTGGTGAGCACATAATGCAATACATAGGTGATGTAATGTAGATTTGTACATCTGGAAACTATTTAATTGTTACCAACCAATGTCACCCCAATAAATTTAACAAGAAAACAAAATAATTATAACAAAAAAATAAAATAAAATAAGTTAGTTATAGTTTTTTTTTTCTATAGTGACATCTCATAAAGTTGAAGATCATCTTCTGCATTTCTAGTTTTCTGAAAAATTATTTATTAATATTTGGTGAATGATTTTTTACATCTGTATTCCTGTGAGATATTGGTTTGTGACTTTTCTTTTTTAGGGGGAAGGGAGTGGTAGTGGTACTGTTTTTGTTTGGTTAGTATCCAGAAAATGTTAACTTCATACAATAAATTGATATGTGATCCACATATTCTTATTTATTAAATAAATTGTGCAGAATTTATTGTTAATTTTTGAAAATTTTAGTAAAATCCTCTGGGTCTGGAAATATTGGAAAGGGGCATTTAATTTTGAATTTAAATGATTAAATAGTTTGGGGCTATTCAGACCATCATTTTATATTTCATGAATTCTAGTATTTTGTCTTTTTCAAGAATTTGATCCTTTTCATGTTTTCAAATTATGGAGATAGCACAATGATAAAATTTCTACATTATCCTTTTTCTTTTAAGACTTATTTTATTGCTTAAGAGAAGGTGAGAGAGAGAGAGAAGGGGAAGGGCCTGGAGCAGTCTCCACAGCTACACACTACTAGTTGTGACATAACTTCACTCCACACAGGTGAATGTGAGGCCATGAGAGGTGGGAACCAAACCAGGGGTACTCTCTCCACCATCCCAGAAGTTATCAGTTGTGCTGCCATTCAGCATATGGGGTTATGCATGGGCCAGGGCTAGAATTTGGTCCCTGGACCCCGCGGTTGCAAGGCAAGTGCTCAACCTGTTGAACTATCCCAGCATCCCTCCAAATTATCCTTTTGATGTGTGCCGGATATTTCCTAATTCATATCTGATACTGATAATTTGTATCATCTCCTTTATTTTCTTTGTAGTCATATAGTTTGTCAATTTTATTGATCTTTTCAAATAATCAGCTATTTGAGTTATTAATTTTTCTCTATTCTTTTTCTATTTTCACATTTTGTACTCTAGTATTCATTGTTTTACTCTTCTATTTGCTTTTGGTTTATATTGGTCTTTTATTTCTAGGTCCTTAAATGGAAGCTTACATTATTGATTTCAGACATTTCTCTTTTCTAATGCATGTTTTAGTGCTATAAATTACCATCTCAGTACTGCTTCAGCTGTGCCCCATAAATTATAATATGTTGTATTTTCATTTCTAGTCAAATCAAAATAATTTTTTTATTTCCTTTGAGGTTTTTTTCTTTGACCCATGCATTATTTTAAAGTGCAGTGTTTAATTTCCAACTACATGGAAATTTTCTTGGTATTTTTATTTTATTAATTTCTAACTTCATTTCCTTAGGGTCAGAGAACAATTTCTGTACAATTTCAGTTCTTTTAAATTTGCTGAGGTTTGTTTTATTGCCTAGGTTATGGCCTAAGCTTGGTAAAAGTTCTCTGAATTCTTGAAAAGAATGTGTGTTTTGCAGTTGTTGTGTGAAATGGTCATTTATGTGAAACAGGTTCTTTTGGTTAATGACATTGCTGAGTTTTTCTATATTCTTCCTGATATTCTACCTATCTGTTCTATCAGTTGTCGAGAGAGGTATGTTGGACACTCTGACTGTAATTGTGAATTTTTTTAATTTCTCCTTTTAGTTCTTTCAGCTTTTGTTTCACATGCCTTGAACATTTGTTGTTCATTACACATACTACATATACTTTAGTACTGCTAGATCTTCTTTATGGAATGACTCCTTTATCATTTGACAGTCTTTTTCTTTCTGTAGTAATTTCCTTGGCCCTGAAGTCTATCAATGTCAGTATAGTCATTCTTGATGACTTCTGTTTTTCTTTTCTTTTTTTAAGATTTATTTTAGGAGAAGCCGGGATGGCTCAGTGGGTTCAGTGCTCACTTTGCAGCACCCGGGACCGAAGATCGAATTCCAGCCCCGGCCCGTGTGGACCCATGTGCTAAACTGGGGAGTTTCTTCAGTTCAGTTCTCACTCTGTCTCTGTATCTCTCTCTCTGTATCTCTCTCTCTCTCTCTGTCAAAAACAATAAAAATATTTTTTTTTAAGATTTATTTTATTGTTTTTGAGAGAAGGTGAAAGAGAATGAGATAGAGAAAGAGAAATGGGGAGGGCCCAGAGCAGCTTTTATAGCTGTACATCATCAGTTGTGACATAGTTTCATTCCACACAGGTGAATGTGGGGCTGCACGAGGTGGGAACTGAACTGGGGGCTTCCTGCATGGGAGGTTATAACCTTTACCACCGAGCCATCCCAGCAGTTACCAGTTGCACTGCAGTTCAGCATATAGAGGTTTGCACTGGCTGGGTCATGTATTCCATCCCCAGACCTCATGGTTGCAGACTATCCTGCCATCCTGGCTTTTTTTTTTCTCAATTAACATTTTTATACTATATTTTTACATCTTTTTACTTTTAATATGATTGTGTCATTGAATTTGAGTGAGTTTTTTATAGACAGCATATAATTGGGTGTTGTATTTTAAACTACTTTAATAATCTTGGTCTTTTAATCGGTGTGCTTATAACACTTAAATTTAACGTAGTTGTTGATATGTTTCGGCAGTGGTCCCCAACATTTTGGCACCAGGGACCGGTTTTATAGAAGACAATATGTCCACAGATGGGGGTGGGGATAGCAGAATGGCTTCAGGATAATTCAAGTGCATTACATTAATTGTGTACTTTATTATTATGTTGTTGTTGTAATATATAATGAAATAATTATACAATCACCACCTCAGATCATCAGGGTTTAGATTCTCATAAGCAGTGCTTCCTCATATGTGCATTTCACAACAGGTTTCCACTTTTATGAGAATCTAATGCTGCTGCTGATCTGACAGGAGGCGGAGCTCAGGCAGTCTTGTGAGTGATGGGGAGCAGCTGTAAATACAGGTGAAGCCTCGATCCTTCATCTGACACCTACCTCTTGCAGCCTAGTTCCTAACAGGTCACAGACTGTTACCAATCCATGGCCCAAGATTGGGGACCCCTGTGTTAGGGCTTAAGTCTTCCTTTTTTTTTTCTCTCTCTCTTTTTTAATTTCTCTCTAGTTTTCTCCCTTCCTGTGGGTTATGAGAATAATTTTTAGAATTCCATTTTGGTTCATATATAGTTTTGAGTATATAGCTTTGTATAGCTATTTTAGTGGTGATTCTATGTAATATATATTACAGTAGGCTCTCTGTTAATCAAAACTCAAGCAACTGGACTGTCTTGAGATTTTGCTGGTTGCTTGAGAGTGCTGGTTGCTTAAACTGTGGATAATGAAGAGTTTACTTGTATTTATCTGGTGTCTACCAATCCCAATGGGTGCTGATTAACTGAGAATCTATTGTATGTATGTATGTATGTGTATGTATGTTTGTGTGTGTGTGTCTGTATGTATATATACACACACAGCTATACTACACACACACACACACACACACACACACACACACACATATATATATAACATTGCTACTGGTGTCACATATTACCAATTCAAGTGAAATGCAGAAACATTATCTTTATGTTTCTTTACCCTCCCCCATTTATAATTATCTTAAGTATATCCTGTACATACATTTAGAACCACATCAAATAGTGTTATTGATTTTTTCAGCCATTAGTCATAATTTAGAAAACTCAAGAATAGAAGAAAAGTCTATTATATTTACTTATAATGTATTTATAGTTTCTGATGTTCTGAGTTTCCTTTCTGTTTTGATAACTTCCTTTAGCCATTCAATTCGGGTAGGTTTAGTTTTCCTTTGTCTAAGATCTTACTTCCCCTCATTGCTGAAGGATATTTTTATTATGTATAGGATTCTAGGTTGACATTTCTCTTTTATCAGTATTCTGACAACATGTCCCTCTTTCTTCTGATCTCTACAGTTTTTGATGGGATATCTGCTATTATCTGAATTATTTTTTCCTGTAAATAATGTATAATTTCAGCCCTCTACTTATGATATTTTTTTTGTCTTTAGTATATAGAAGTTTATGCAGTGTCTTGATGTATATTCTTTGGGTTTATCTTGTTTGGGTTTGCTCTGATTTTTGAATCTACAGATTTATGTTTCTCTCCGCCTACCTCCCTTCCTAATTTGAAATGTTTTCAACCATTATTTTTAGAGGTTTTATTTGTTTGTTTGTTTGTTTGTTTGTCTCTCTTTTTAGCTCTATCCTTTCAAGTACTTTTTTTTTTCTCTCCTTTTAGGACTCAAGGACTATAATCTTTGTTATAGTCTCTGAGGCTGGGAACTTAGTAATTTTTACCAACCAAACTTACCTCAATAAATTTAACAATTAAAAATAAATAAATAAAATAAACAAAATAAATAAAATAATTTTTAGTCTGTTCTTTTTGTTGTCCAGATCAGATAATTTCTATTGTTCTGTCTGTTCACAGATTCTTTTCTCTGACTCTCCATTCTGCTATTAAGTCCAATACATTCAGCTGTTTGTTTTTAACTTTAGTTATAGTATCTTTGAGTTTGAAAATTTTCATTCCATTGGATTTTTTTCTTATATCTTTTGTTTTTCCACAAAGAGTTTTCTCTCTCTTTTTTTCCATATGTTTCAACTATGCTCATTATTGCTCATTGAAACATTTCTGTGGTGACTGATTTAGAAATCATTTTCAGGTAAATCTAACATTTCTGTCATCTCTGTTTTGGCATCTACTGATTAACTTTTTACATTTAGTTTAAGAGCTTCCTGGTTTTTGCTATGATGAATGATATTTTTTATTGTCAATTTGCATATTATGTTTTGAGACTCTGTATTTTATTTAAACCATATGTGTTAGCTGGCTTTTTCTGACACTGCTCCACCAAGGAAATGGAGATTTGCTGTGTTATTGAGGCCAAATAGAGTTAGAAATCCAGTTTCCCTACTTGTCCTCCTTTGACAGCCAAGATGGGGGACCTTCTTTATCACGGGCAGAGATAAGGGTTCCGTTTCCACACTAGACCTTCACTAATACCTCTCTGTCTAGGAGTGGCAGTTATACCACGCTACTACCCCCATATGGTTCTACTGATAGCATAGATGATGTGTCCTTATTACTACTGAGTGGTGATGAGAGTCTACACTTCCTTTTGTCACCTCTTCTGTGACCTCTCCAGTGAGGAGGGGAAGAATGCCTCAGTGGTGCGGGGTAGAAATGGACATTCAGACTCTCCATATTGTCTCCATGACACTGCAGAGGAGAGGAAACTTCTCCCATTTGGTATAGCTGAAAGTTCTGGTTCCCCAATGAGCCTTTACTGATACCATATCAACAGTGTTATTGGGGTGCTTCTTTACAGAGTGGTTCAGTCTAGGCTCCTCACTTGACCTTTGCTACTGTGAGTGGGGCCACTGTTTTATCTGTGGTGTTTGGCTGAAGTAGAATAATTATTTTGTTTTTCTGGCTCATGAGAGCAGACTTTTGTTAGGGTGCTTTTTTTCTGTCACTGTTGATACTTATGGGTAGCTGGCTTCTTCATCCCCACGTTTAGAAAATATGAGCAGGCAAAAAGAAAATCCAAAGAACAAACAACAACATGGCCCTTGATTCCATCTCTAGGTAATCTTCCTTCTCTCTACTTTTTTTTTTTTTATATATCTTTTTATATTTATAGAGAGTAATTATTTTATCTTCAGTGCATATTTATTTTTATTTTACTTTTGACAGATAGAGAGAGAGACAGAGACAGAGATAGCTAGAGAACCGAACTGTGGGAACTCCCCAGTTCAGCATGTGGGTCCGCCTGGGCCGGAGCCGGGATTCGATCCTCGGTCCTTGGGGCCTCAAAGCGAGCGCTCAACCTGCTGAGCCATCCCGGCTTTCCCACCTTCTCTCTACTTTATTAGTCCATCTAATATTGTTTTATATGTGTGGTCCAACATTATTATGGTAATTAGCAGGAAGAATATGAAAAAGTACTTCTACTCCATCTTCCAAATGTGAAAGTTTCTCACATTTTTTTAAAAAGATAAGTATTTGCATACTTCAGTATTCCCTTTGTTCATAGATAAATGATAACATAATATACATACTTTCTTAGCTATCTTGTTTTGTTCATTTCAAACTATATCTTGAAGAACACCTAAGAACAATATGTAAAGCTAGTCCTTGCTTGTATTTTATTGCTCCAGATGTGGATGAACCATTGTTATTCTACCAGTTTCTAATCGGCAACCATGGGCATTCATTCCAGTCTATTCCTATGACAAATAGTTCCACAGTGGATAGCCTTGTACCTACACCTATAACTTTTCATATTTTTACTATCTTTTGAACAGATTGCAAAAGCACAAGTAAGTTTTCTACCTCTTAATAGTGTGTCATTTGATAGTTATAATTGACATACTGAGAAGGTCTTAGACTTTATCTGTAAAAAAGATACTGCTTACATTGCAACTTGTTTTTGGTGAACGTAGACCCAGTTAAATAATCTCTCTAGAGTTTAGTTTCCTAAAATGTATTATAATAATAGTTTCACATGTGTATGTGTGTGTGTGTGTTCACTAAGTTTGGGGCATTGTTTTAATTGCTTTAGTTATTTCACAAAAATCCATTGAGGTCATTATCAAAAGTCTCATTTTATAGTCAATGACTTGGAAGGATTTTGAAAAGTTAAGCAAGAAAAGTACAAAATCTGGCTGCAATTTTGGGTTTGCCTGGGGAAGAAATAGGATTTTTCTTTTATATTGCTTTCTATATAAACAAGTAAATAGCATTGCCTACTTCTCAAGGTGTGGCAAGGATCAAACTATTTTAAAACTATGACTTATAAAGTACACATTTGTTACAATTATTTTACTTCTCTTGGGGAGATTTTGTAGACACAAGTGTCTATTTTCATCATGGCATTTAGTAATTTTCCCTTCCTTAGAACAATCTTTTTGAAGGTGGTTAAAATAACTTATTTCACATTGACTTCAAACATCACTTTCTTCTCTCACGTATCCTTTTCTTTCTTTCTTTCTTTCTTTCTTTTTTTTTTTGAGGATATTGTCCCTGTTCACTTCATAGCCTGTATGTCCTGAATTCCCTGTGAAGCATTAACTCACTGGAGGTCTTCTCACATCAGCCTGACAGGCATGTGCTTGAGACCCTTCCCATGCCAACTCATACATTTCCAAGTTCAATGGTGCTCAAGGGAAGTGGAAAGAGAAATGATGTGGGTGAGAGTGAAAATGCTGTCTACCAGATTGATGTAATTTAGAATTGGGAGGGGTTCCTGAACTATGGAAGGATCTTCTGGGCTTCACTCACTCATTAGTAATAGTGCATCATGCACTTATTTCTACCCACTCTCAATAACCAGACAACAAAGAGGGAAAAAATTACTATTATTGGAGTTAAAGTAAAGCTGGTCAAAGCATGACTCAAATGTAATTTTAATTAATTCTACATCAACTATTTAGAACATAATGATTGTTCTCCAGATGTCATTTTTACGTGTAAGAAAAATAAGCACAACAATTTAAGCATACAAATCATTACAAGTGTGGATTAAAAAAAAATTGGGTAAAAGTTTAGACTCAATGAAAACAATCTGCTATTGTTTCCTGTTGTTCAGCTAAACCCTTTGTTTTCAAATGTTAAAACGAAAGCCATGCAACATGAGTTTGGCACTCAGCAGCCTGTCCTCCTCACTCTACGACAGTTCTGCAGATGATTTGGTAAGTAAGGAAACAGCTCACCCTACTCTTGTTTTATAAGTTCTCCCCTCCCCCTCATTCACTCCTTTCCTGCCAAAAGACCTATTTTGTTGTTGCTATTGTTGAAGGAAATGCAAAAATAAGTAAATTCATGATTTTCTTTTTTCCTAACTGCAGCCTCTTTCGCCTTTTCTGTATTGTGTGGACCTTGCTCATTGGAGGGGTGACTGACTTAGTCTGGGCTGGCTTCTGGGTCTGCAGCATTAACTCATAGAGCTAAACACCATGTTTTATTGCATCTTAATGTTTCTACTTTTTCCTGTTTCTGCCTTGTTCTTATGACATTCCAAGGGAACATGAGGCGGTACCTCTTGTGTAGTTCCAGAAATGCCCTCTGATTAATAGAAATTTGCATTTTTCTAGCTATTATTATTTGTAGACATAGGTAACCAGCCCCTGCCCAGTCAAATAATAACTGTATTTGCCCAACATTGTTTACTTCTTTATATATGAAATAAGACACTATGAGTGAGCTGCCTAGGGTTTTTGTTTAGCTTTCCATTTTGTTTGTGTTGTTATTATTTATGTTTTCTTTTAGTGAGTATAAAATGGATAGGATTTTGGGGAAGACATCATTTTAACCCTGGATTTCACTTTTTAATTCAGTTCTTTAGTAGAAGAAGAAAAATTCAAGGCTATGGAGAATCATAAAAAATAAAACAGTATACAGTATACAATGGCTGCCATTACTTCTCTGATTCTAGCCCACCACTTTGATATTGGGGTAGAGTGGCAGCAGCGAAGGCCTGAAATGGGATTCCTATAAATTTCAGAGTACCAGTTAGACATAGCCCATGTGAAAGGGAATCATATTCTGTGGCAGCCCCATCAGAATCCTCAATAGTGTGCTGGATGCACCTGGCAGCCACAGCCAGAGCTGCGAGGGCAACACACAGTCATACTTCACCCACATCAGATAACTGGTAAAGAGGGGCTCAAAACCACTCAGGAGCACTGACACCAATAACTGTTGCCTGGATAATCTAGATGTACACAGCCTGAGGCGACAGAGGTGTTTGCACCTCCCTCTCAGGAGATGAGAAATGAGCAGTGAGAATTGTCTAGTGACGCAGAGCCTCAGATGGAGTCCACCACCCAGCTGGCACAAAATTACTCCATTTCCGTCAGCAGATCTTAGTGGTCAAAATGTAAGATTGCCCTGGCATATA
>PVKE010052837.1:0-10218 GCA_004027555.1 Craseonycteris thonglongyai
TGTGTGTGTGTGTGTGTGTGTGTGTGTGTGTGTGTGTGTGTGTGTGTGTATGAAAACTGGAATAAACACTTTCCAGTGAAAGATTTACAAATGCCCAATAAGCACATAAAAAGATGCTTAACAATATAAGTTATCAGGAAAATACAAATTAACACCACAATGAAATACTAGTACACACTATACAGATTGAAATAAAGGCCAGAATTGAGAAAGTAAGCATTTAGAAATATTTAGAACACTGATGAAGTAACTTCATGTCGGTTGAATCTAAAGCTAACAAAATGGAGCTTGTATTTGGTACATCTTTGTAGAGTTTTTCCACTTGGTGATTATAATTTATAATTGTAATTCATACATGTATCAGTTTCTGAGAGATTGGAATTTTGTTTGTAATGGTCCTTTACTACAGATATTTTGATAAGCACTGCTGTAAAGAACTGAAAACCAGAGCATTCAGCCCATAGCATTATACCAGCAAGATGACCTGAAAATAACCAGAAAGCTAAAGAAATATGTACTGTTGATATGATTCCATCTTCAATGTTTCTCACTCCCTCATAAATTTGCCCATAAGGACAGAAACCAGAAAAAATTGCTTTGACTATCATGTTTCCCTCCATATGTTATTACATTGTATGCAAATCATGAGAGGTAAAAAGATTATAGAAAATGTGTATGTCAATTTCCTGTGAAAGGAAGTTTGAAAACAAAAAAATACAGCTAACCTTTGCATTGATGTGACTATGGAGACCATATTTCATGCTGATACTCCAGATGGCCACAACATTCCAAAGCCCAATATGCAGTGTTTTTCCTTTATAGTCTAAGTTAATACATCAGTTGCTTTGTTTTAAATTAACATAACGTCTTCTTTATGTGTGGTGATGATTAGATTTTCAATAACTGAAGAAAGAGCAACACAAACCAAAATAATACATTGATTGTAATGTCTTGACATTTTAGTCAAAGAGGGCTGTGAATTGAGAATCTGCAGATTGGTTCTTCCCAATGTAAAGTTAAAATCAGTCTATTTGTAGGGCTCTAATTTTATATACTAGGTATTTTTTATTGTTAAGGAGGCAACATCAACTTTACACATATACACACACGTGCACTACACAAACTGCATTGTGCTATCAGCATGCATTAGACTTAATGAAGTACTGTGATAAATGTTATATATATATATATACATATATATATATATTGTTTCTTACTATTGCATGTAGATTTAATGGCATGGAAAACTTGGGACAAATAAATAATTATTGTATTCCCAACTGGGTTTATTAAATGACCAATAACCAATAGAAGAAATTAGGCTTAATAAATATTTTGAATAAGTAATTTCATATGAGGATCTAATGGTCCTTGTAGTTTAAATTCTTAGCAAAGAAGGGTGTGAAAAACACTCTATTATTTCTATGTCTAGTAAAGATTCATCAGACTTAGGGTATGTGTTTATAGAGCTATGTTGTAAACGTTCCAACTATCATGAAAAATTTAAATCTTAAAGAACTTGCTTGAACCTTGCTTTGCTAATAGAATCTATGTGAATCCAACAAAAAAAAAATCAACAAACATCACTTTGCTTTGGAAAACTATTGTGATTTTACCCTAGCCCTTCTTTCCCAGCAAAGAAATCAACTGTGACTCAATGTAGCAGTAAAATTTTCTGATGAGACAGTCCCAGCAATTACCTTCATTACAGAGTTTTTGCTCTTTTTCTATGCCAGCCAGAGACTAATTTTCCAAAAAGTAGAAAATAGAGAATCTAATCTTTCTCCCAAATATTTGACATTTTGTATTCATAAAGTGGTAAAATGTTCAAAGAAGTAAACCAGTTTATGTGGGTAAGAGTATAATTTTTCTACATTTAATAATTCTTATTGTTTTGCAATGTGCATTGTATTTGGCTATTATAGTGTCATATTATTTTTTGAATAAAATATCAAGTTATATGGAACTATAATTGACCTTATTTATAGAACTATATGTTTTCTTCCATAAAGACATTGTCTTTATGACACTGTGTGATGTTTTTGAGTTATATTAGTAACTCAAATCCTTTTGTTTATAGACAGTATTTCACTCTGTGCGAGACTTTAGTGTAATTATTAATCATCAGTCAGTCATTCATGTTTTCTCTGTCTATGTCTTAGTCTCTTCCATGGAGATATTCATAGTAATAGCTACACAAAATTGTTGAATTTCATGAGCTATTTAAAAAGTTCCTGGAGCATAATAAGTACTGCATACGTGTTAGCTGGTATTATTCCTATAATCATTCAAGCCATGAACAAAATATCTCCAATTATCTTCCTGTTCACTCTTTATTAAAGTGTTTTGTTATTCTTTTCTTATTTCAGTGAACCTTGATTTCATATCCTAATTCTATGAACTATGTAGCTTGTTTTTTATGTCTTGTTTATTTTACAGTTTAAAATAATATTCTTTGAAAAATTATAATTTTAAAGATTTATTTTTATTGTTTTTGACAGAGAGAGAGAGAGAGATACAGAGACAGAGAGAAAGGAGAGGGCCCAGAACAGTCTCCGTAGTTGTATATCATCAGTTTTTCCACATAGTTTCTTTCCACAGGTGGGAGTGGGGCTGCGCAGTGCAGGAACTGGGCCAGGGTCTCGCCCCAGTGAGAACTGAACTGGAGGCACTCCCCAGTTCAGCATATGAGTCCGCATGGGCCGGGGCCGGGATTTGATCCTTAGTCCCTGGGGCTGCAAAGTGAGTGCTTAACCCACTGAGCCATCCCGGCTTCCCGAAGAAAAATGATAATTTTAAACCAATTATGTGTTAACATCAGTAATGTTGTTTTTTAGAAAAGTAATTATGTTTTCTAAAGCCAAAAATTATTTTTCCAGATTTATTAAGCAGTAATTGACAAATATAATTGTATACATCTAAAGTGCACAGTATGATGATTTGATATACATTGTATTTTTTCTTTTAATCTGGTTTCCTGGTTTATTGTCAATTTAAATTTCTTACCTTCTTTTGTTTCTCTAGTTTTTACTATTCCCAGAGCTCTTGATCATGAAACTCTTTATCTTTGTATATACAAACTCACTTTCTAGAACAATTTACATATAGAATACAAATTATGTGGGCCTGCATGAAAATTTCAATTATCCACCCATTTTTCTAAACAAAACACATAAATCTGGGTTATACAAAGAACCAAACACACACACACAAACACACACACATGGTCATATTTCTGATTCAATTTAGTGCTTAATTATTGAGTAGGTGGTATGTGCTGGAAGCACATATTGCTAAAAATAACACTTACTTCATGAAATGTCTGCAAAAATTAAATGAGAAAGTTAGTGTGATGAACACACACACACACACACACACACACACACACAGCCTTTCCCAACATCAACATCCTCCACTAGAGTAGGTAGGACATTAATTGCAACTGATGAGCCTTTATTGACACATCATCATCACCCCAATCCACAAGTATATGAGAGGTTATTTTTGGTATTGTATACTCTGTCACTTTGAAATAATCGAGAACAGCATGCATCCCCCATTATAACATCATAACAGAATAGCTTCACTGCCCTAAATACTTCCTAGTCTTCACTGTTATGTTTCCCTCCCCTCTGCTTAACCCCCACTACCACTAATCATGTTGCCGTCTCCATATTTTTTGTTATTCCCAGAATGTCATACAGTTGAAATCATACAATATGCAGCCTTCTCGGATTGGCTTCTTTCACTTAGTAATATGTATGTAGCTTTCCTCCTTCTCTTTTCATTGCTTGAAAACTAATTTATTTTTAGCATAAAACAATAGTGCATAAATTAACAAGATGATTCTAAAATTTATATAAATAGACAACCTAAAATTACCATTTTTAAATATATACATATAAATTTGAAGTTTTTATAGTAACTGAATTTAAGAATTATACAATCTTAGTGAGTTTATAAGCAAATGCATCAATGAAGCAGAATATAGTTCAGAAATAGGTCCACATATACGTAGATGATTGATATTTAGGAAAGGTGCAAAAGTGGTTTTGTTGAGGCCAGATGATCTTTTAAATTAACTTTCTTACAACTAATGGAAATCCATATACAAAGGAGTAAGAAAAACTTTGATTCATATCTTGAACATATTCAATTATTAACTCCCAAATGGATGAAAAACATAAACCTTTAAACAACTATAAGAAAACAGTGGAAAATAATTTGTGACATTGGTAAGGTGATGAATTTGATTTAAAACACCAAAAATGCAATTATTAAAAAAAAATTATAAAATAGACTTTTTCAAAAGGAGAAGATGAATTATCTCTAATATATACTGCTAAGAGAATGAAAAGACTGGCCATTGACAGGAGAAAATATTTTAAATCATAAAGGGTTAATCCACAATATATGGAGAGCTCTTAAAACTCAATAATGAAGATAAGACATACAAATGAACAAAGGATTTGAACAGACATACTACCAAAGAAGATGTGCTGACTCAAGAAAGTATGTATATGAAAACTACCCCTAAATAACTATTCTTTAGATAGATGCATATTACACAATAAGGAGCTAATACTACACATGTATATTAGAATGATTAAAATGAAAAAGACTGACCAAACAAAGTTTAGCCAAGATGTAGAAGAACTGGTACTTCTAATGGGAATGTATGGTTTTACAGCTCCTCTGGAAAATGGTTCGATGATTTCTGGAAAATAATATATAAACATGTCCCTACCACACGATGCAGCCATTTCACATTTCATATTTACCAAAGAGAAATAATACCCTCTGTTCATATAATGACACATACACAATTGTTATTGTTCATAGCAGCTTTATGCATAATACCCCAGACTGGAATAACCCAGATAGTCTCTCACAATTTATTAAATAAATAAATTTTTACATATCCAGACAATGAAGTACTACTCAGCAATGAAAAATAATAAACTTTTGATAAATTCATCAATATAAATAAATCTTAAAATATTTAGACTGAGTGAAAAAGGTTAGAAATATTATTATAGAAGGCAGATAGATAAGTACTTGCATTGGGGCAAGTGAAATAGAGCAAATAGTGGCTGGAGGAAAGGATTTTTAAGGGGCAGAAAGAATTTTTGTAGATGGTAGACATTTACTTGACTGTGTTAATTTAATGATTTTACAGGGATGTATGTCAAAACTGAAACTATATACTTTAAATATGCACAATCTTTTCTATGATATATCTCAGTTAAGACATTAAATAGCAAAATAACTATGTTGTTTGACTCCTTTTTCTCCTTGTAAGCACCAAGTTTCTGCATATATATCTTTAATTTTTCTACATCTTTTGTTATCCTTATCTGTCTTTCAGCATATTTATTAATAATGTCTTTTTTTTGTTTGTTTTCTTTCATTGTAATTTCTACTAGATTTCTGACAGAGGAAATAGAAGCATCTTAGTCAAAAGATTTTCCCATGCTCATTAATTTTAGACCCATTTGTATCCATGCCTTATAGCTGAGATGCATAACTTTAGTAAATGCTCAAGGAATGGAAATCCATACCCAGATAATATATAAAAACGTATTCTGGTATGAGCATACCAGGTAGCTAGGGTCACACTAGTAGTCTTAAAAATATTTTTTTCATTTTTGCTTATTCTAAATTCATTTACAAATGTATTTTATCGTTGCTGTTTCATCATAGTTAAAAAAATTTGCTTGAATAAATTAATTCCCAAATATATATAGGAGAAGGGTTCTTTTGTAACAGGAGAAGAAACACTCTTGGGTAATGCTTTTGAATTTTACAGCCCCTCAAAGGAAAATTTCTGCCCACTGAAGTAATAGCCCTTTCCTGTGGGAGAGCAAGGAAAGTGCAGTTTCCATTGAGATTCCTTCTTTGTTCACTCTGGGTTGGATTGATTTGGGTCAATTTCAGCGTGAAAGTGAAATTGTCTTTTAATGTGAACCAGCAATGAAAGTTCATTAGTTCACTATTATCCCACACAAAGAAGGATGTGTAAACTATCTTCTGGAATTGTTTATCAAAAACCTGAACAGAGGGACATTTCTTTTCTCTTCTAAACATTATTCATTTTATTTTTATATTTTTTCTCTATGCCATAACCTCACAATTACTCATGACTGGATATGGTCCCTGGACCTGTTATTTTAGGGCACAGTACTTCTATCTTGTTCTTGATCATCTCTATGTCCAAGCTCAGAACCTAGTTCGGTGCCTAAAGTAAATTTGGTGCTTAATAAATATTAAATATTTTTAAATGTCCAATTCTGGAAGGAATTCAATAAAAGAGCTACTCTGCTTAGTGTGTTGGATAATAATTTCTGAAGGGTGATTTGGCAATATATATCAGTAACTCAAAATATTTTCTTCTTTTATCTACTACCGGTAATTTATCTTTTGGAACCATAAAACAATTTGGGCTTGTATTTTTTAAATATCTATCTATGCATATCTATATATTAATCTCTCCCTTCATATATGGATATACTATATATATAGGTATATATATTGGAGGAGGTAAAAGTTGTATTCCTTCTTGTTTCATTGCCCATGCATATTTGGATGATATTATTTCCACCTTGACTATTGTTTGCCTCAGAAAACATCTTTTCTATGTTTACCTGGACACTATCTTAATCTTCTCCTTGGCATCTGAGTGGGAGGACTAGGTATACATGCTTTATTTTTATGGATTACCAGTTCTTTCACAGAGGAGAGTAAATAAAGGAGCCGGAGACTTGGTCCAGTAGTCAATAGTTAGGAAACTGTTTTAGTAGATTTTCTCTCTGATTTTATTCAAACTATTTTACCAGAGTTCAATGTTATCATAAGGATTATCCTAACCCTAGATTTCTCTTTAAATTCCAGTGTTAGGAATGCCCATGTACTTCATGGAGAACACTGGATATATTGGGGCCCTAAACTATAGGGCATTATCTCTTTGTTGCTCTGCATTGCCATGTTATTTCTGACTACAAATGTGAAATTGTTTTTCTTAAAAGAATGTTGCCGTCTTCATCTAAGACCTGAGTAAGGATAAAGTTTAACAGTATGACCAAATTGTTTCATATTCAATCCAGCCAGCATGATTGAACCAATTGGAGTAACACGAGCCTTTTCTATAACTTACTTTGTCCTCTACTTCTTACCCCTAGGGCTGGGGATATTTGTGGGGCCCTTAAAAATGTGTCCCTCTAACTTAAACCATCACTGAAAAGGGATTTTGTGCCTACTTCCTATGACCTATTCCTATTATTTTCTCTTTGGTTCACGGTATAACATATTTAGCTGATACTTCACAAAATCTGTTCTATAATTATGTTCCTTACTCTAGTTCCAATAGAGATTTAATATTCTATGTTTTAAAAGATTTTGGGGAAGAGAGAGACTATTTTTTCTATCTAAAGTGTCCTCAAATGCAAGCAAATATGATTTTTACATGGTGAAATCATCAACCAACATGTTTGGAGAGGCCTGATTTCTTGGTGTGGAGCAGTTCTAAGGGAAAAAGTAAACAAACAAAAAAATTTTAACTGCTGGGAAATGAATATTCATTTTAGATGTTTTTTTACTAAAATAAATCAACTTTATTGAAGGTGGTTTAGACACCTTACCTAATTTATTATCATTCAACCCAAATTCAAAAGCATTTATTTTAGTGGAAGTTAAACAAACATGAAATGCATTATTTGACCTATTTCAATAGGAGAGAAAGGCCAGAATTCAGTCTGAACTGAACTCTGATGAAACAAAAGGGGAGTCTTTTTCATTGCTGAGGTAAGCTAGTGGAAAAATACTGGAACACTAGGAGGTAGGCTGATCTGTGGGATATGTGAAGCATATTGATTTATTTCTGAGTTTGCTATTGTTTTTCTTTATGATTTAGCCATCTGTGTTTGCTAATTGGTACCCACCAAAGTTAGGCTTCTACCCTTCCACAAAGATGGGGAGATAGGGGTCTTATCTTTCTTGATAGATGGCTTTCAGTTTCTTGAGAAAGACATTTCTGGGTTGTATAAGTGGCAAGAGGCTTTTTAAAAGATTTAGGTGTATGACAAAGAGTCAGAGAAAAAAAATTTCAATGGAGAGCTCTTTAAAATTAATGCCCGTGCATCTGGGCTATGTTGTGTGGCATTCCAAGCAAAATCAGAGTCCACCCCAACTGCTAGTAATTTAAGAGGAGGGGGGGAGGAAATGCATTCCTCAAAATAAGTGTGCCCAAACAGTTTACTTTCCTTTTATTAACCACCATTTTCCTGTGATGGAGTTCAGATCACACTATCTCAAAATATGGTAATTTTGCATATTTTGGAGGATGAAAATAGCTCTTTCTGATTTGAAATTATGCTTGCTACACAATTGGTATGCCCAAAATAGATAAATAAGATTATGTAAACTGAGAGAATTTGAGAAATGGCAGAAACAGAAAGGTCACTGTTTAGTACCCTTACTGATACTCTTTGATGTCTCATATTTCTACATGTCCCACCACTCTTCTAACTTAACGTAGAAATACTCAGGTTTAACTGCTTCTTCAGGTCTTCATTTCCTTAAGAAGCCTCCTGTGTCATGTACTTTAAATATTATATTTGATAAATTTGTTTGCTTTTCTTTTGTTAATTGGTCTTTGTCAGTATAATTGTTCAACCCAGGTAGGGACCCTAAGAGGTTGAAGAAAACTTTATCCTCCCTTATACCAATTACTTAGGAAAAAATGGGTCTCTGAAAAGTTGGTTTTACTCCAAGGCCAAATAGTTCACTCTCATTGTTTTTCTAAATCCATATATTAAATATGCCCTTTCTTGAAATTTTATGTGCTCGAATCACTTCTCGACACCTAATCTATCTTTAAATACATTGGTTAAGTCCTCAATTTTTATTTAAGAAATCTTTATTTCTTCAGCTTTAGGGTTTTGGGCTGCCTATCATGCAATTGTATTTTGAAAAGGCAAGGTGAGTCGATAGTTTATTAATTACTGAATTTCTTCCTGTTTTTCTTTAATGACATTTTACTAAGCCACCTCTTCTCTTGCCCATGCACTGTCCTAGGAGTTGAGGACACAGACCAGAACAAAGCAGATACAAAGGCCAACCTTTCTGTAGATAATAACATTTAAGTAGCTATCAGTCCAAGAGCAGGTACAGACAGATGGTTAATAGAGCTATAGAACAGAAATTTTGAGCAGCAGAAACCTAGAAGGTATAGGTTACTAAATGCTCAAAACTAACTACAGCTATTAAAAACTTTCTGGGTTGTGCCTTCTCAGGGCATGTGTCCTAGTGCTGCACCATGACTTCTCTTCTAGGACTTTGCTTTTCTTCTCTGAAAATTGAGGTGTTGGAAACCTCTCACATCAAAAATTTATAGAATATGTAAATGTAAGTCAAATGCAATGCCAAAGATTATATTACAGGGACAGACTATGAAAGGGAGACACAGTTTACTTTAAAATGTGAATGTATTCTCCTATATAATTTGCCCTTCATGATTATGAGGGAAGGGAAATTTTCCCCTCATTCCCTTCTAGGTTTTCTGGCTGGCTGAAGAATTAAATTGACATGAGACAGATTAACAGGAGAAAATAACCTAATTTAATTCTATGTGTACATATGGGGGGTTCATAATAATATGGGACCCAAAACAAATTGGGCACTTAAGACTTACGTGCCATCTTGAGCTAAGGAGAAAGGTGGGTAGAGGTTTGAACTTTGAAGGGAAGAGGGCAATTCTATGGAAGAGCAGATGTTTGGTGAACAAATGCTTGCTAGGACATCTTTAACAATGAGACACGAAGAGGACTTTGATCTAAAAGGTTTTGCTGGGTTCCTCCCAATTACACCTGGTTTATACTAAAGTATAGTTATCAGTCCACAAGAGCTCTATTCTGGAGCAGGTCCTCTCTATAAAAATTATTTTAGGTGCTTAGGGGGAAGGTCAAAGATTTTTTCTGAGTCTTGTGTTTCTTAAAAACAATCAGCTTAAAATAATCAATTTCCCAAAGAAGTATATTTTGGGAAGGCAAATTTTGCTCCCCTACACTAGTACTTAGTGTCTACTTGAAGATCTGCTCACCAGAGGAAAGAGGCAATTAAGGATAACAGGACCCAATTCACTCACCATCCACTTGTACCTATTTATGGAAAAGTTCTATTTTTTTTTAGTTTAGATTTTCAGAGGCTCTTGAAAACCTTTTG
>PVKE010052838.1:0-10168 GCA_004027555.1 Craseonycteris thonglongyai
CCGAGGATCGAATCCCGGCTCCGGCCCAGGCAGGACCCACGTGCTGAACTGGGGAGTTCCCACAGTTTGGTTCTCTAACTGTCTCTGTCTCTGTCTCTCTCTCTATCTGTCAAAAAGTAAAATAGAAATAACTATGCACTGAAGACAAAAAGATAATTTCTCTCTATAAATGTGAAAAGATAAAAAAAAAAAAGAAAATAAAATATCTAAGGACATGGAATATATCAGACAAAATGTCTCATGGAGGAATAAGAAAAAGCGAGAAGCTGAGTACTGAGTAACTAAAGGTACTAAAATCAATTTAGAAGCAATAAGGGCCCTGTGTCAAGATCTGGAAAAGGTTCCCCATTTATTTCTTGATATTATCCATGGAAGAGGCTCCTTATTCTGCTAAGTCAAGAAGTCAGAGGTGATGTATTCATTTTCATGAGCACTCTGAGCCCAGCACAATACCTTGAACATAACAGGTTCCTAGATTCCCAGCACATTAGAAACAAGGTGTTTTAGAAAATCTCTAGCCCAATTTTTTAAACTTGTTTAATAGCAACAAATTCTTTTTGAAGAATAGCTATATATATATATATATATATAAAAGATTTTTTTTTTAAAGATGTTCAATTAAAGAGGGAGCAAGGGAGTGGAAAGAGCACACCAAGATCAACTCAAAATAGTCTTTCCCCTTCCTCTTGTTACACATCAGGGATCACAGTTTGGAAGTTACTGATGCAGTGCAACCTTTTTATTTTCTATATGAACACATTCCTTGGAGGTTTTCTTACCGGAATTAACATACCCAAGGCAGGGCTGGAGAGCTGCAAGAGGCAGGGTCACCAGTCACTATATTTCCCTTTGCCTTATGGGACTGTGGGTTCATTCTGAATGGGGAGAACAGAATTGTGTAGACTCTGTAAATATACACCTTCTTTCTTAGTGTACATGTTTGCAGGAAACCCTAATTAGGGATAGGGACAGTATCCATTCTGTTCTGCTCAGTTTACTCCTTTCTGGAATAAGTTAGGTGGCTTCCCTCTGTCAGGACCAATGCACTAGAACAGAAACAGCATTAAGTTAGTGGACACCTAGCCTAATTCATCAAGATCCATTCATGGATATCTCCTTATTTTGCTGACTAAAGCCAAAGCAGTTAGCAGAGGATCAAAAGGCTGTTCTGAAAGCCTTGTTTAATGTTGCTTGAGAATGATGAGGATCCACAGACAACAGGGAATATTAATTCTTCAGTGAATTGTGTACTACTAATGTACCTGGCAATATTTGGAAGGGTTGGACAGATTAATAATAAATAAACAAGATCATTTCAAAGGAGATGGGTGCTCTAAAAAAAAAAAGAAAAGAAGAAAAAAAAAACAAGGTTGTTTTTATAGACCAGATGCGGGTATTTGCGTTGCAATAACACACGACCCCAACAATCTCAATGTCCTAAGACAACAAAGTTGCAGTTCTTTTCTTATGCATGCCCCTATTCATGATATATCAACAGAGCTCTGCTCCACATTGTTCTCACCTGGAAAACACCAAAGCTGATGACACTGCACCACCATATCACTTCCATCTATGTCTTATTGGCTAAAATTTGTCCCAGAATCCTGCCCAATTGCAAGGGTGTCAGGAAAATGTTCTCTTCCCATGTGTCTCAAAGGAGAAAACTATGATTTAGCACACAAGATGAGGCTGAAGGAAGCATGAGAGCTGATAGAAGTGATCTAGCACCCCAATAAGGAGATGATATTTGAGCTGAGAACTGAATGATGAGAATGAGACTGTCAAGTAAAAAGCAGTAGGAAAGGCATTACAGGCAAAAGGAATGGCAAATGCAAAAAGATCTCTCAGGCAAAGCAAGTATACAAGGAAATGAATGAAAGCCATTGTGACAAGATCACTGTGAATGAGGGGTAGAATGATAAGTGATGTAGCCAGTGAAGCCAAATGATAAAAAACATTGAAGATGATAAGAAAATTTCTATTGCGATTTCATCTAAAGTATGCCCCCAAACTCAATTTGACAATTGTTTCCTATTTTAAACCAAAGCAAAAAGCCATCCTTATATTAAACTGAAAATTAAAATTCACATTTTGCTTTTCAGTTTTCTGATTCTCAGACAAAATTGAGCCTTTACCTATTTCATATTCACCTCAAGTTCACCTTTTTTCTAAGCACTTGAAATACCACAGGACATCGTGACAGGCTACACAGCGTTTCCTGGAATTTTTTACCTCAGTTCTGCATTTTCTCAGGTCTCACTTCAGAGTCTTGATCAGCACCCAGATCTGTGCTCTTAGTTGCTGACAGAAAATATTCTCTGAAAAGGTAAGAAACAAGGAAGTTACCATTCTGAGAAAGAAAAAAGTACAAACTTAAATTTTTTATCACTGAAACATCTCTCCTCTATTAGACCTTAGTATTTTTAGAACTCAACCAAATATAGACAGCTTTTTACTCCCTAAATAAGTTCCATTGACTGATGTTCTACAGCTTACTGAGTTTCCGGAGTACCTATCCAAAGGAAGAGATCCTTTTACTTCTTTAATTATTTTTTTTCAATTACAGTTGACAATCTATTTTATATTAGTTTCAGGTATACAGCATAGTGGGTAGACATCTATATAATTTATGCAGTGATCCCCCAATTAGACTGGTACCCACCTGGCATTATACACGAAAATAGTTGTTGCCACACTATTGACTATGCTATAATTTACATCCCTATGACGATTTTATTCTACCAATTTGTGTTTTTTAATCCCTTCACCTTTTTCACCAAGCTCCCCAAACCACCTCCCCTCTGGCAACCATCAGTTTAATCTTAGTATCTACAAGTCTGTTTCTCTTTTATTGTTTGTTTGTTTGTTTGCTTGTTTGTTTGTGTGTTTTGTTCTTTAGATTCCACATAAAAGTAAAATAATATGGTATTTCTCTTTCTCTGACTTATTTCACTCAGCATAATACCCTCTAGGTCCATTCATGTTGTTGCAAATGGTAAGATTTCATTCTTTTTTGTAGCTGAATAATATTTTGTTATATGTATGGACCACAACTTCTTTATTAAATTGTCCATTGATGGACACTTGGGTTGCTTCCATACTTGGCTATTGTAAATACTGCAAAAAACACAGATGTGCATGTATCTTTCTGAATTAATGTCTTAGATTTCTTTGAATAAATACCCAGGAGTGGAATTGCTGGGTCATAAGGTAGCTCTATTTTTAACTCTTTTTAGAGATTTATTTTTATTGTTTTTGACAGAGAGGACAGAGAGAGACATTCCACAGGTGGGTGCAGGGCTGCGTAAAGCAGAAACCACCTGGGGATCTCCCACATGAGAGGCATGCCCCCATGAGTTGGGGACCTCCCATTGGGAAGCTCACCCCAGTGAGAACTGAACTGGGGGTTCACCTAGTTCAACATAAAGGTCCACATGGGTCGGAGCTGCAATTCAATCTTTTGACCCCAGGGGCTGCAAAACAAGCACTCAACCCTCTGAGCCATCCCAGCATCCCCTATTTTTAGTTTTTTGAGGAACCTCCATACTGTTTACCATGGTGGCTGCACCACTTTGTGATCCCACCAACAGTGCACAAGGGTTTTCTCTTCAACACAACCTTGCCAATATTTGTTGTTTATTGATTAATTGTTGATAGCCATTCTGACATGTGTGAGGTGATATCTTGTTATGGTTTTAATTTGCATTTCTCTGACCATTAGGGATATTGAGCATCTTCTCATATGTCTATTGACTATCTGCATGTCCTCTGAAGAAATGTCTATTCAGGTCCTCTATCCATTATTTTCATTGGGTTGTTCGGTTTTGTTTGTTTGTTTGTTTTGTTTGTTTGTTGATTTGTTTGTCTTTAGTGTTTAGTTGTATGAATTCTTTATAAATTTTGGATAGTAACCCCTTACTGGGTATATCATTGGTGAATATCTTCTCTTATTCAGTAGGCTGTCTTTATTTCATTGATGGCTTTCTTTGCTGTGCAAAAACTTTTTAGTTGATGTAGTCCCATTTACTTATTTTTTCTTTTGTTTACCTCGCTTGAGGAGATAGATCAGAAACAAATATTATTAAAAGCAGTGTCTGAGAGTTTACCGCCTATGATTTCTTCTAAAATAAGCTTAGCCCATCTCTAACCTAATACAAATTTGTAAACTTTCTCTAAACATTATGAGTTTTTCCAATTTTTTTTTAGCTCATCAACTACCATTAGTGTTAGTGTATTTTTTTTAAGATTTATTTATTGTTTTTGACAGAGAGAGAGAGAGAGAGAGAGAGACAGTCAGAAACAGAGAGAAGAGGGAGGACCAAGAACAGTCTCCATAGTTGCACTGCATTGGTTTTTCCACATACCGTAGTTTCATTCCACAGGTGGGCGGATCTGCACAGGGCAGAAACTGGGCCAGGGTCTCGCCCCGGTGAGAACTGATCTGGGGGCACTCCCCAGTTCAGCATATGGGTCCACACAGGCCAGGGCCAGGTTTCGATCCTCAATCCTGGGGCTGCAAAGTGAGCATCTAACCCACTGAGCCATCCTGGCTTCCCCATTGTGTTAGTGTATTTTATGTGTGGCACAAGACAATTCTTCTTCCAATGTGGCTCAAAGAATCCAAAAGATCATATACCGGTACCCTTATTCTAAGAGTTTTATGGTTTTAGGTCTTATATTTCAGTTTTTAATCTCTTTTGAATTTATTCTTACATATGGTATAATAAAGTGGTCCTGTTTCATTCTTGTCCATGTATCTGTCCAGTTTTCCCAACACCATTTATCAAATAGACTGTCCTTTTACCTCACTGTATAATCTTGCTCCTTTGTCATAAATTACCACATAGTCAGGAGGTCATTTCTGGGCTCTGTTCCATTCTACAATGTGTCTGTTTTTATGCCAGCACCATGGTGTTTTGATCACTACAGCCTTGTAGTATAGTTTGCTATTAGGTAGTGATACCAACAATATTGATAATTTTTCTTAAGATTGCTGTGGCTCTTTGGGATTTTTTGTGGTTCCATATAAATTTTTGAATTAATTGTTCCAGTTCTGTAAAAAATGCCATTAGTATTTTGATAAGGATTGTATTGAATCTATAGATTGTTTTGAGTAGCATGGACATTGCAACAATGTTAATTCTTCCTATTCATGAGGATAGTATATGTTTTCAGTTATTTGTACCTTTTTATAAATTTCTCTCTTTTGTGTCTTAAAGTTTTCTGAAAAAAGGATTTCTCCTTCCTTGGTTAAATTTATTTCTAGGTGTTTATTTTTGATGCAATTGTAAGTGGAATTGTTTCCTTAATTTCTTTTTATGATAATTCATTATTAGTGTATAAAAATGCAACTGATTTCTGAATATTAATTTCATATTTTGCTACTTTACTAAATTTTGTTTGTCAGCTCTAATAGTTTTTTTGTGGAAACTTTGGGTTTCTCTCTATATAGTATCATGTCGTCTATAAATAATGACACTTTTACTTCCTCCTTTCCAATTTAGATGTCTTTTCTTTCTTTTTCTTCTCTGAATCCTGTGGCTAGGACCTCCAGTATTATGTTAAATAAGAGTGGTGAAAGTGAACATCTTGTCTTGTCACTGATTTTAAGAGAAACTCTTTTAGTTTTTTCCCATTGACTATGTTAGCTATGGTTTTGTCATTGTGTCCTTTATTATGGACATTACCACTTTGCTGAGAGATTTTATCATAAATAAATGTTGGATTTTGTCAATCACTTTTTCTGAATATACTACCGTAATATCATCACGTGATTTTTATCTTCGTTTGTCTATGTGATTTATCACATTAATTGATTTGCAGATATTGAAACAACCTTGCAACCCAGGACTAAATCCCACTTGACTGTGATATAAGATCTTTTTAATGTATTGCTGAATTTGGTTTGCTAATATTCTTTGCATCTATGTTTATTGTGTATATCAGTCTATAATTTTCTTTTTATGAAATGTCTTTGAACTTAGGGTAATGGCAGCCTTGTAAAATGAACTTGGGAGCTTTCCCTCTTTTGGGATGTTTTGGAATAGTTTGAGAAGGATAGGTGCTAATTTTTTTTTTTTTTTTTTGAATGCTTGGTAAAATTCTCCTGTAAAGCTATTCAGTTCAGGACTTTTGTTTGGGGGAGTTTTTATTATTATTATTACAGATTTAATTTTGTTGGTAGTAATCAGTCAGGTCCCATTTTCTGTTTATTTTTGATTCAGTCTCAGAAGATTGTATGTTTCTAAGAATTTATCCATTTCTTACAATTTGTCCTGTTTGTTGGCATATAATTGTTTATAATATTTTCTTATAATCTTTTATATTTCTGTGGTGTCAGTTGTCACTTCTCCTCTTTCATATCTGATTTTATTTATTGGGTCCTTTTTTTATTTTCTTTTTTCTTGATGTGTATGGTTAAAGATTTGTCAATTTTGTTTATCTTTTCAAAGAACAGCTCTTGGTTTTATTAATCTTTTGTACTGTTTTTTAGCTTCTATTTTGCTTATTTCTGCTCTGATCTTTATTATTTCTTTCTTTGTGCTCACTTTGGGCTTCATTTGCCATTTTGTTTCTAGTTCCTTTAGGTGTAATGTTAGAATTTTTATTTGAGATTTTTAATTATAATGTGCTTTGGTATGGTCTTGTTTGAGTTCATCTTGTTTGGAACTCTCTGTACTTCCTGGACATGTGTGTTTATTTCCTTCACCAGGTTGGGGAAGTTTTCAGTCATTATTTCTTCAAATAGGTTCTCAGTCACTTGCTTTCTCTCTTCTCAAAAAAAAAAAGATCTTTGAGACCTTTATCTTCTACACCATTTGTGTTTAATAAAAGCCTTTCAAATTCAAAATATTGTTCTCTGCTCTTCAGTATAATAAAATCAAGAAAATTTCTCTGAGTTTTCTTTCTGTAAAATAGGCATGATTAGTAATAAAACAAAAGCAAACATTGATATGATAGAGCAGTTTCTGTGTGGGCTTTCCCCACTTTTCCACTCCTGGCTGTGTGGCTTCTTCAGGAAGATACCAGGCATTTTCTCAGTGGTCCAGTGTAGAAGTGAACTCAACCCTATGGCCTGCATAAAAGGAGGTTTTCTGGGCTACTCCATGTAGGCCACTAATATGAATAACCAATGACAAGTGTGTGAAATTGGCTGAGCATCTCACCTGGGTAGAATATACTGCTAAACAACAAAATTTTTGTTCAGGGACATCTGCTAGGGAGTTCCTAATATATATTCTACAGTGATATATGATCATTAAATGTATAAACTATAGAGTTAGATAAAATCATGCCCAATCAAAGCTCAGCCACTTACTAGCTATTGTTCAATCTATACTTCATTTTCTGCTGTTTGAAGATGGGGTAATAGGGCTTTTACATCAGACCACTGTAAGGATTATGATGTATTTTGGTAAATCTGTCAGCATAGTACATGATCTATGTTAAGTCTCAAAAAACATTAACTTTCATCATCATCACCAACCTTGAAGAGTGGAACATCACTACTTAAAAATCTCTCACATGATTTGGAAATGTTAATTATTCAGTTTCTAGCTGTCAGGCTTTAACATTTACAAGTCATTCCAAACAGTGGATTCAAACTAGAAAGAAAATGCTAAAACGTTTTTCAGACATTCATTCTTCACTATCAGAAATCTTTTCCTCAGAAACAATTTTTGGTTTTTGCTCCTCTCCTTTTGTTTATCCATTTGTTTGTGTTTTTCTTTCCTAAATTAAAGTGAAAAATCTCTTTTGTGTAAAAACCCTTTATATCTGATGTTTGTTATTAGATGACTCTAAGCCTTCTTTTATGCTAATTCAAGCATTGTGAAATGCTTGGAAACTGAAGTTTCTAGTTTCTAGTTTAAGATAACTCTATCTTTTTTTAATTGTTAAATTTATTGGGATGACATTGGTTAGTAAAAATTACATAGTTTTCAGGTGTACAATTCTACATTACATTGTCTATGCATTGCATTATTTGCTCACCATCCAGAATTAGCTGTCTCTCTATCACCATATATTTGGTGCCCCTGCCCTACTCCGTGCCCCCACCTATCTTTCCCTTTACCCTCAGGTAGTCACTAAACTGTTGACAGTGTCCATGAGTTTTTGCTTCTTTGTTACTTTTAGTTTTGAATTCCATCTATACTTGAGGTCATATGTTTCTTGATTCCTTCAGTCTGACTTATTTTGCTTAATAAGACGGTTTCAAGATCCATCCATGTTGTCACAAATGGCTGCATTTCATCTTTTCTTATTGCTGAATAGTATTCCATTGTGTAAATCTACCACAACTTCTTTATTCAGTCACCTATCAAAGAACACTTTGGTTGTTCCGTGACTTGACCGCCGTGAATAGTGCTATGATGAGCATTGGGGTACATATATCTTTGTGAGTTAAGGTTTTCAAGTTTTTTGGGTAGATACAAGATAACTCTATCTTATGCTATTATGAAAATTAAATAATGTATTGGGAACTTGTAGGTAAACAGTAGGGTTTTACTCAAATGTTAGTTGTTATTGTATTTATTGCTTGCTTCCAATTATCAAGTACTATAAAACTTGTCATCCAAACTGTAAAAGTAACTATGTTGTCTAGTTTTGCAATTTTTAAAGGAGTCCTATTGTGAGCTGTACTGTGTTCTCCTATTTCCAACACCATAAAAACTGCCTTTGGAACAAGTCATAGTAAACAGATGAGCAATAAACTATAGATGACAGCTAAAGAAGAGACATGCATAACTTACTTCCCATAGTCTCTTACCAATTGCACTAAACCGTAAAAATGCTTAAGTCTACACTAGATAGACATTAATATAGCTCATCTTGTTCAGTAGAGAATAATTTCCATATTAGTAGCTTTTTCAGCAAAAATTAATTCTAAAGGAAAAATAAACATTCTATACATAAATTGCTCATGTAACTATTTTTTACCAGAAAATAAAGTTTTTCTATGTAAAATCCAAAATTACTAGGAATTCTTCAATATCCTCCATCTAATATAGTATTAGGCACTTAATGTATGGCATAAAGAAAAAAAGAACGATGTAAAAGTTATATGAGCCTGTCTTACTGCTCCCATTTTTTCTTCTCCTATTGAAAACATTCTACTTTAGACTCTTGTCATACCAAAAGTGACTTAAGAGAAAAGTCTCCTGGCCATATTCCATGCTTATATGTGAAATATTGAGCACATAAAACACATTCCATAAGTATTAATACCTTCCTTCACACAAATCCATCCAGTATCCACATTCATTTGCTAAAACAGTCAATACACCAAAAGTAGACTATACGTAGAGTAGACTCTCTGTTTACCAAAACTTAAGCAACCAGCACTCTAAAGCAACCAGCAAAATATTAAAGAAGTAATGCATTTATCCAGCATGGGTTCTAGATAACCAAGAGTACTTACATTTATTTGGCATCTACCAATCCTCATGGGTGCTGGTTAACTAAGAGTCTATTATGTATTAAATTGAGGCTAAATAATTAAATTTTTTTAAATCTAAACATCAAAATTCTAAAAAATAGAAAAGCATATCAACTCATTAGAAAAATAATTTTTGATGCTTCAATTGATTTGAAAAGGTTGTATAGACAAAAAAATGATATATTAGAACCCAACCTAAAAATAAAATAGACACCAATATTTTCAACAAATATTTTTTATAGAGGGTTCCCATCTAAATAGGCTGACCAGACATACTATTTTAAATGGGTCAGAAAACAATGATACTGTCTCATTTCAAACAATACATATGGTCAGCCTACTGACATCTTGAATTTAGACCAGTGGGATACCTAAGTTAACATAATGCATAAATGTTCTCATTCAGTATTGCCAAAGTGGTGGTGAAATTAATGTACCCATTCAATAATAGCATCTTTTTCTAATTTGTCCAACTTTTGCAAAGTTCAAGCGTAAAAATGTTCACACAGATGTTGTTATGAATGAATCCTAAGGTAATAAAATAACAAAAAGTTTGAGTTGTTCATTAGAGTATTTTTTGTTTCTTTGTTTCTTATTTTTTTTTTTATTGTTAAATTTAATGGGGTGACATTGGTTGGTAACAATTAGATAGTTTCCCGATGTACAACTCCACATCACATCACCCATGCATTGCATTATGTGCCCAGCTCCCAGAATCAGGTCCCCCTC
>PVKE010052839.1:0-10218 GCA_004027555.1 Craseonycteris thonglongyai
CCAACACTCTTCTTGATTTCTCAAGCTTTACAAGAGACAGATAAACCAAGACTACCTGACAGAATTAGGTGAACAGTATACTTTCAAAAGAAATATACAATAAAATTTAATTCTAGTGAAAGTTGAAATAGCAAAATCAATATGTTGTCCTCAAAATATTCAGAATTTATTTGGTTCTAGAATCTTTTTAAAAGATATTTTTATTCACAAAAACATTTTTAAGAAGGAATCTAAAATCTTGGTGTTAAATATATAATTAATGTTTTTATATAATTGCTGTTTTCATTCAAAGCATTCATTTCATTTAATCCTAGCCTATACAGAGATTCTTGGTGTCTTATACTTATGTAATGCAATAGCCTCCTACCTACTCTTCTTCCCATCACCATTTACTTTTGCATTTGCTCCTAGATTAGATTTCAGGCAGATAATACCTAATCCTGTCACTTCATTTGCTCAAGGACCTATGATAATACCTATTTTACCATATATTAAAATATTGTATAAATGGCTATTTATGTGTGTGGTGTATATGTGTGCATGACATACGAGGGCTATCTGAAAAGTATTCAGTCATTGTCAGTACATAGTAACAAGAATGGTTATATGGCTGGGTATTTCCAGAGTGTGTTTTTACTTTTATTGCCCCTACAATAAATCTAAAAAAAATTTCGGGACACTGGGGTTTCTCCCTGTTCCCTGAATATATGGCACACTTTTTTTTTTTTTTTTTTTTGCCTTTACATACCACTTGTTACCTGAAATATTCCTCACCAAGGTATCTTACTGCTGTCAAAATGTCTGTGATGCACAGTTGTCTTCAAATTTCTTCTGCTTATGGACTGTTAAAAGCATCATAAAAAATTGCTGCAATCCTAGCACATTTGAAGTAATATTTTTAGAAGTCATCAGAAGTTTAAATACATGAAAATAATATAATTTTCAGCATGTTGTATATATTACTATAATCAAATTAAGTGATAATGTAAGATTTTAAGGAATATCTATTGCAATCTAAATAAATGCCTAGTGATTTTAAACCAATCCCCACATTTTAAAAACTGTTTCTTCTTAATAATTAGATGTTTAAAGCCTTATTTTTTATTCATGAATCTTATCCCACTAGCCTCCACAAAATAGTTTTTTTAATGTTACATGGCAAATATTCCTTGAAAATTTTTATTGATAATTGCATCAGAATTTTTAAAATAAAAATATGCCTATGAATTGAAGTTGTTCCTTCAGACCAGAAAAGAAATCCTTTGAATACCATTCTATAGCTATTATATTTTCATAAGTGATAAAAACAAAAATATATCATATATTTTGAAAGCTTATTTTAAAATTAAAACATGAGACTTCAAATAAGTCACACTGAAGTAACTGGTAGATTTATTCTCTCGTCATATATATAAAAATGGACAAACAGAAGTGGTTTATAAAATAACATTGCACTTAGTACTGCAGGATGGTGATGATGCCCAAAAGAAGGAAAACATAGGAGATTTTTATAATTTTTGAAATGATTAAGAGCTAAATATATGTTTTTAATGCAATTTATTAATAAGTTAAAAATGGAAAGGTTAAATTTAGAAAATGAAAAAACAAATTCTGTGAACACCCTAATCATGAGAAATCCAAATTCCTATATTAATACAGTGATGCCTTGGAATTCAAAGTTAATCCACCCCAGAATCCTGTTTGAGTTCAGACATGTTCGAGTTCCAAGATGAGTGGTCGTTCAGATAAAGCTACAGGCTGTAGAGTTGATATATCTCACTCAAACAACGTGTTGGCATTCGGATCCTAAAGCAGTGTTTGGATTTTGATGCAAAATTTGATATTTTTGTTTGGGTTCCAAGTTGTTCGAGTTTTGAGGCATTCAGAACCCAAGGTATCACTGTATTAGAGAAACTAGAGGTTGAAGAATTGAATCAGGATAAAGAGAACTATGAATTAATAATAAAAAGACTAATTTATCAAAAGTATATAAAAATACTAAGTGTATATACACCAAAAAATAGAGCTACAAAATGTGTAATAAAAAAATTGAGTGAGGGGAAGCCAGGATGGCTCAGAGGATTGAGCGCTCCCATTAAAGCCTTGGGGTCCAAGGATGGAGTCCTGGTCCTGGCCCTGGGCCATGCAGACCTATGTGCTGAACTGGGGTGTGTTTTCCACCCCAGTTTGTCCCCCATCCAGTTGTACCTCTCATGTGGAAAGCCCCTGGCTCGTGGGGTGTGCCTCCCATATGGGAAGCCCCCTGCCTGGTTCCTGCCATGCATGGCCCTGTGCCCACCTGTGGAATGAAACTATGTGGAAAACTAGTGATGCACAACTATGGAGACTGCTCTGGGCTCTCTCTCTCTCTCTCTCTCTCTCTCTCTCACTCTCTTTCTTTCTCTCAAAAAACAATAAAAATAAAATTGAGAGACCTGAAAGAAAAAATTGAGCAATTTACTAATATTGTGGGACAACTCAAACCTTTCATCAGTAGACCAAGTCAACCAATAATCAATAAGCATACAAAAACTTAAACACTATCATCAATTTGACCTACTTGACATCTGAAGACTATCATATACAACAACAGCAGAATAACCTGCTATTCTAGTATATAAGTAGCATTTATCAAGGTATAATATATGCTGGGTCAGATAACACATTTTAAACATTTGAAAGACTAAAGCATCAAAATAAATAAATTAGATATTAAAAGACTAGAACATCAAAATGAAAAACTAGAACTTAGAAACAAAAACATACATAGATCACCACATATATTTGGAAATTAAGCAATATTCTTCAGAATAATAAATTTTGTGAAGGAAAATTACAAGAGATATTAGTAAACATTTTTCACTGAATAAAATAAAATCAAAGATATCATATTTGTGTGTTACTTCTAAAATAGTACTTAGAGGGTAATTTACAGCTTTAAATATATATGTTTGATCAAATGAAACCCAAAGCAAATAGGAAGAAAGAAGTAATTAAGTTAAGAACATAAATCAACAAAATAAAAAACAGAAAAGCAATAGAAAAATGAAACAAAATTAAAATCTGGTTCATCATAAAGATCCAAGATGCTAAGGTAGATAAACACCGTGCCTGCTTCCTTCAGTGAACACATTAAAATTAAAATTAAATTATAAAAAAATAAACTTGGAAAACTATCTGAAGTCTGAACAGAGTTTTATAGCTAAGGATATAAGGAAGAAGCCATATAGAGACTGGTAGGAGGAATGGAGACAGGGAATGGGCTGACCCCAAACCACCATGAGACAGTTAAGAATCAGGAGGAATATCTCAACTGTAGAGTTTCCCCCAGGAGAAGCGAGGGACCCCAACCCACAAGCCAGGCTCCCCAGCCCAAAGTATTGGTGCTGGGAAGAGGAGCCCCCATGCCATGAAAAACAGTGAGGATTCTGACTGTCAGGGTGAGTTAGAAGGATGTGAGGAACCCAGCATTCTCTTAAAGGGCCCACACACAAACTCACTCACTTGCAGGCACTCACTCTGGGCTCTGGCAGAGAGATAGTGACTGGGGGTTTGGAAGGTGGGGTGTCAGAGGCATACAGGGGAAAGACAGAGGTGTGCGGCTTCAGGGTAAGGCCAAGAAGATAGTTGCTATTTTTCCTGTGTGGTGGGTTCCTCCTCTCGTGCAACCAGCAAGTAGGCACCATTGTTCCTGTGTTGAGCCCTCCCCCACACAGCCAAATATGAACCTGAATTATCTGGTGAGCTTTGTAGGCTCCACCCTGCTTATTCATTGGGACCTTACGCCACCCACTCCCACAATACCCAAGGTACTTTTTCAGTGAACTGCCAGCCCTGTCCACATTGCATTCTTCCTTGGAAAACTATTGAATTCCATGGGCCCCAGGTAGGTGGTGATAGCCTTAGTGTGCTCTAAGACTTTTGCTGAGTTCCTCCAGGCTTTGCACTGGCACCAAACAAGAATACAATTCCTCCTACTCTGATGACTCCACAAGTCCCTGACATATCCAACTTGCATATCACACAAGGCTTCATCAGCCACTGAGCTTGAAGAAAGCCAGAAGGTGGCAGTAGGCCTCATGGCCTAGCTTTTCGTGGAGCTAAGCTAGTCCTGTGACTGGTGGCTGGCTGTCATCCACAGTCCAAAGTGTGGTCTCTACCACACACCTCTGGGTTTCATAGTCAGCAAAAAAATTCAGATGCTTTGTAACTCTTTGCAGATAGTCCCTGGCCAGTCATGGGCAGTGAATGACCTGGGCTTGCACCAGAGCTCAGTCCAGAAGGCCCCAGAACCAACATACTTGAAGGTTGGCTTCAGACCACAGTAGAGCACTGCTCACTTGGCCCCACAAGTAGCACGCAAAAATGGCAGTTCCAACAGGTACCAGAGCTCACTGGGAAAAATCCCACTCAGAGTGGGTAAGCCCCTACACATCTTTGGGTGTTGCCAAATCCTACAACCAATCAACCTGAGGGCAAATCTCACCCAGTGACATGCCAATAGCAATCAAGGCTAAACTGTAACAGAAGGGTACATACAACCCACATAAGATTACTTCTGGGGCACCCAGCTCAGGTAACCACAGAGATTGTGCCTGGGCTCCACAGGGCACCTAGTACATGGGCCACCTGGTCAAGACTCAGAGACGTAGTAGTTCTACATAATACATAGAAAAAAAACAAAAGCAAAACAAAACAAAATAGCAACAACAACAACATAAAAAAACAGAAAAGCAGCCAACTAAGAAATCAAGGAAATATGTCTCAAATAAAAGAACAGGAAAAAAAAAATCTCCAGGAAAAGAACTAAACAAAATGGAAGCAAGCAACCTAGCAGGTAGAGTCATATGGTGGTTATAAGAATGCTCAAGGAACTGAATGAGAACGTCAACAAAGAGATAGCAAACATTAAAAACAAACAAACAAAAAAACAAACAACAAAAAAAAACTATTAAAAAAAGCTGTTAGAAAAGAAGAGTATAATAATTAAAATGAAGAATGCATTAAAAGGACTCACCAGCAGACTAGGTAAAGCAGAGAATCAAACCAATGATTTGGAAGATAAAGTAGCTGAAAAATGCCCAATCAAAAATGCAAAAAGAAAAAGAACATTCAAAAATATGAAGGTAGTTCCAGAAACCTCCAGGACAACATCAAGAACAAAAACATTTACATCACAATAATACCAGGAGAAGAGAGAAATCATGGGAATAATAAGTTATTTAAAGAAGTAATGACTGAAAACTGTCCTAACATGGTGAAGAAAATAAACATACGAGTCAAGCAAGTTCAGAGAGTACCAAATAAGATAAACCCAAACAGGCCCAAACCAAGATTCATTATAATTAAAATGGCAAATGTTAAAGACAAAGATAATCCTAAAAGCAGCAAGAGAAATGCATCTAATAACTTATAAGGCAGCTCCCATAGGATTGTCAGCTGATTTCTCAACAGAAACTTTGCAGTCCAAAGGGATTAGCACAAAATATTCAACATGATGAAAAGCAAGGATCTACAACCAAGACTATTCTACCCAGCCAGTCTATTATTTAAAATTGAAGGATAGATAAAGAGCATCCCAGACAAGGAAAAGCTAAAAAGGTTCATCACCACCAAACCAGTATTACAAGAAATGATAGTGGAACTTCTTTAAGATAGTGAGAAAATACTAAGATATGACTCGTAAAGTGGCAATAGCCACATATCTATCAACAATTACTTTCAATGTAAACGAATTAAATGCTCCAATCAAAAGAGATACAAAGAAATAAGAACAAAATCGTTATATATACTGCCAACAAGATACTCACTTCAAACTGAAAAATACATACAGATGAAATGTAAAGTATGAAAAATACAATTCATGAAAATGGAAACAAACAAACAAAAAAGCTGGGGTGGGGAAGCCGGGATGGCTCAGTGGGTTAAGCGCACACTTTGCAGCCCCGGGGACTGAAGATCGAATCCCGGTCCCAACCTGTGCAGACCCATATGCTGAACTGGGGAGTGCCTCCATTTCAGTTCTCACTGCGGTGAGAACCTGGCCCAGTTCCTGCCCTGTGCAGCCCCACACCCACCTGTGGAATAAAACTATGTGGAAAAACCAATGGTGTGCAATTATGGAGACTGTTCTGGGCCCTCCCCCTTCTCTCTGTCTGTCTCTGTATCTCTCTCTCTCTCTCTCTCTGTCAAAAACAATAAAAATAAAATCTTAAAAATCAAACAAACAAAAAAAACAGCTGGGGTAGCAATACTTATACCACACACATTAGACTTTAAAACAGTCTACAACAAGAGCCAGTGAAGGACACAGTAACTCAATTCTGAATATTTATCCAAAGAAACCCAAAATGTTACTTCTATGGGATGTGTGCATCCATACGTTTATCGAAGTATTTACAATATCCAAGATGTGGAGGTAGCTTGAGTGTCTGTTGATGGATGAATGGATAGGGAGGAAGTGGCACAGATGGACCTGAAGGGTATTGTGCTGAATGGAGTGTCAGACAAAGACAGATGCAAGCTCATTTTGCTTATGTATGGAATCTGAAGAACAAAATAAACGAAACAGAAACAAACTCATAGATATAGAAAACATTTTTATGATTGCTATTTGGGGGGGGGTTGGAGTATGGGTGATAAAATGGGAAGGAATTAAAAGGTACAAATTGGTTGATACAAAGTAATCATGGGATGTAGGGTATAACATGAGGAATAGAATCAATAATATTATAATAACTGTATGGTGCCAGATAGGTAATAAATTTGTTGGAGTGATAGATGGGAGAGGGACTATCGGGCAGGGTGAAAAGGGAGAAGGGATAAGAAGTTCAAATTGGTAGTTACAAAATAGTCATGGACATATAAAGTAAAGCATAGAGAATATAGTCAATAGTATGGTAATAACTATGCATAGTGCCAAGTGGATATTGGACTAGTCAGAGGGATTGCTTCTTTAATGATATACATGTCTAACCACTATGCTGAACTCCTGAAATTAATATAAAATAATATTGAATGTCAACTATAATTGGAAAAATTTTTTAAAGGTGTGTGTGTGGTGGGGGGGGGGGGGAGTTAAGGGAAATAAGAGGTCCAAATTAAATTTCCAGATATAAAACAAGAAAGTCATTGGTAAGCAACATATAGCATAAGAAATATAGGGAATATTGTGATAGCACTGTGCAGTGTCAGATGGTTTTTGGACTTATGATGGTGATCACTTCTTTAGGCATATAATTGTTGAATAACTATGGTATACCCCTGAACTTAATATAATATGTATGTTAACTATATTTTTAATACAAATTTTTAAAAACAGAAAATTCACTTGAAGCTCATAAAAAGAAAAATCTGGTTCATTGTACAAAGCAACAAAATGTATAACATTTTAGCTAGGCTGATAAAATAAAAATATAAAAGACATTGAGAAATTTTTAAGAGAAATAATTATTACAAATCTTCAGATATTACAGTGTAAACTGATAAAATTGTGAGTACCTTGGTGATAAATTCAATTACTTAGCTAAAAGGCCCAAATTTCTCAGAAAACACAAATTGTCAATATTGTCACAAGAAGAAATAAAAAAGCTGAGTTGCCCTATATGTCTCAAAAAAATTAAACTACAATTCAGAATATACTCAAAAAGGACACTTTGAGTCCAATGGTTTTCCTGATAAAGTCTATCAATATGAAAGAGGAAAAAATTCCAATCTACATAAAATCTTTCAGAATATAGAGTAGAAATGATTTTCCAACTCATTTTATGAGATCAGAATTAAATTGATATTTAATCTAGACCTAGACATTGTAAGAAAATATAGCTACAGGTAACTATCTGTTATGAACATTGATACAAAAATCTTTATTAAAATATTAGAAAACCTAATATGATATCATAAAGATAATAGATTCTGAATATAATTATTTTAGCAAAAGTAGAAAATATTTCACAAAATTTAACACCCTACCTTGATAAATACCAAATTTAACAAACTAACAAAAAAGGATGTGCGTATTTTACTGGCCCATCTGCAAATAAGCAGGTGTGATATGACTATTTTACTTAATTAATCAGTTTATTAAATTTTTATTATAACTGAAATTTAGACATTATTTTTAAAATTAGCTTTATCCTTTTAGTGAATCCCAAATCAAAGTTCTTATGAGACTGTAATATGTTACTATGCATTATAAAATATAAATCATTAATAATTATGCTATAAATTTCACTACAAATTAAGAACCATTCATGACATTTTTAACAACTTATGAAAAACAACAGTAAATATTGAAACCAAGTGAAAATACAAACATATATATATATATATATATATATGTATAAATATATATTGAGGGGGAAGGGTTCTTTGTTATTGTTAAATTTATTGGGTGATGTTGATTGGTAAAAATTACATAGGTTCCAGGTGTATAATTCTACATTACATCATCTCTGTATTGCATTATTTGCTCGCCACCCAGAGTCAGTTTCTCTTTCCATCACCAAATATATGATGCCCCCTCCCTATTCTCCCACCTCTGCCCTTACCCTCAGGAAATGACTAAACTATTGACTGTGTCCATGAGTTTTTGTTTCTTTATTACTTTCAGTTTCATATTCCACCTATAAGTGAAATTATATTGAACATAAACATCTTTAAAAACAAAAGAGAAAATTAAGCTTCTTATGATATATCACCAAATATAACAAATCAAGAAAAAAAAATATTTCCTAATATCTTATATTTAAATATTTCCCAGAAATACCAATAAAGTACCAGAGTATCTCAACATCTCCCTCTAGTAGGTGCTGAAAATATTTGTAATATGAATATTTCCACCAAACCATGAGCTCATTGAAGACAAGGATTGTATCTTTGAAGTTTTTTGTTTTTATCTTTAGCATAATAACAACATTGTACAGAACTATTTAAAAATTATATTTTAATATAAAACCATATACTTCCATTGTGCTTGTTTTGTTTATGGTTAGGTTGACTTTGTTTCATTTCATTTTTTTGATGTTCTAAATAAAAAATCCATTTCATATCAGAAGTCTCATTTAATTCTTCTATGCTTAAGATACTGTGACTTATTACTGACTAATTTTTTATTTTTGGAATTATTTCTATCCAATAGGCACCTGAATTCTCAGTATTTATTATACAAAAGATTACCTTTCATTGTAATAGGCCCCCAAGTTCCTATTTTAAAGTTTTAGTCAGACATAGGGAAAATAATATTATCATTTGATATTATCATTATTTCTAAACCAGAGAACAACCACCTAAATGTTCAAGAATTCATACAACAGATTAAATATGACAAAACAAAGAGGCCATAAGGAATTTGTAGTCAAATAGCTAACATCTCTAGTATTAAACAAAACAAAAGCATTGATGTTTACCTATGAGATGCAATTAATGTTTTCGTTCAAACAGTTTTCACATGATTTAGCACAGCCTGGTGCACAATTTTAAATCCATCTGTACATGACATAATTACTGTAACCTGATTTGCCCAATACAAGTCACAATATAACTGTAGTGACACTTAGAGTTTGTTGCTTTCTTTCTGAGACATTAGTTTTTCCATTTCCCATATTTCTAATTTAATTACAGAGGGAATTTTATATTCTGTAGATAATTGAAATTTAGAAACTGACAGGAAAGTAAGTTTATAATACAAAGACAAGGCAGGAATTTATAGAGATTAGAAAAAACATGCCTATGAAATCACAACACATGCCTCAGGATGTACAGTTCTAGCAAAGCCAGAGTCACTGCTCAGGCACCAAAGAACAGATTCCCACTGCACTTTCAAACTGCATGACAAATAATATAAGCACCCTGTCAGGATTCCACCCTAGCTTACCCAAATTGACAAAAATTTTCTGAATTACACTATTCCACGGCTCTCGCATTGACAGGACGCAGTCAAGCCTGACAGCCCTTTCCCTCTCACCTGTTATCTTGAAATCAATTGCACAGCCTGATGCACAGAATAATGGCTGTGGACTATTCTGCAGGACCTGGCCCATCTGGTCACTTGAGGAAGACAGCATTGCCGGCTTCCTATTGATCTGGGAGGAGCATGCTGCTACACAGAGGTGACCTCCTTCTCTCCACCTGGCCCTGCTATTGAGGAAATCAGTTTCACAAGTGTGCTCATTCAGAAACAAAAACAACTTTGCACCAAGGTATATCCATCTTTGTCTT
>PVKE010052840.1:0-10217 GCA_004027555.1 Craseonycteris thonglongyai
CAGTGCATAGTTATTTCTATTTTACTTTTTGACAGATAGAGAGAGAGAGACAGAGACAGAGACAGTTAGAGAACCGAACTGTGGGAACTCCCCAGTTCAGCACGTGGGTCCTGCCTGGGCCGGAGCCGGGATTCGATCCTCGGTCCTCATGGCCTCAAAGCGAGCGCTCAACCCGCTGAGCCGTCCCGGCTTTCCCCCCCCTAGAATTTTTAAGATAATTTTATCAGTAAATATACTTTAAAGTAAAATATTAATTTTATTAATTTTGAGGTAAAATATTAACAAGTAATAATATTTAAATAATTTTTTTTTTTTAATAATGACAAAAAAACCCAAAAACATTCTTCTGAGGGCAGATCATGTTAAAGACAGAGTGCTCTGGAGTATTTGGAAATGGTTTCTTTGCCATTACCCCTGCTGAAAGCACAAGGGTATTTTTTTCCAATATTCACTGTGAAAACCTGGTTGAATTCCAAAAGGTAAACACTAACTAAAGTATGGGACTCCTCTGAGCACTGCATCTCCAGAGTTTTTAATCTCACAGTCTTGTCCACACTGAGCCTCAAGCAATTCACTAATTACAGTTCAAGTTGCCCTCCTCCAACACTGGTCCCAACCCGCACCCTGTGGGTGACATGTGGCTCAGGACGCTTTTAAGTGCAGACCAACACAAATTCATAAACTTTCTTAAAACATGAGATATTTTTTGCAATTTTTTTTTTTAGCTTATCAGCTCTTGTTAGTGCTAGTGTATTTTATGTGTGTCCCAAGACAATTCTTCTTCTCATATGACCTGGGGAAGCCAAAAGGTTGGACACCCTGCCCTAGAGGTTTCTGCTTATGTCTTTCTGCTCTTGTAAGTTATGATTCTCTATATCTACCTGTGTATCTCTTCAATGTAGGGGGCAGTGGTTTTCTCTATGATCTCAATTCTCTTATAAATTTAAGGGGAGTTGTTGATTTTTCAGTTTGTTTAGCTTTTTAGCTATCACTAGAATGCAGTAGTGACTTTCACTCTTCTTACATGCTGGAACAAAATTATTTTACATAAATTTTGATAAATAGTAAATTTTATTAGAGAAGCTACCTTATTTTATGAACTCACTAAAGCATTTATTTTTCCTGAATGAATATTGAATTTTATCGAATGTGTTTTCAATGTCCCTCTCTATATAATTCTGTTTCTTTCTATTAGTTAATATAGCATATTTATTACATTTATATATATTTTCTTTGTTAAATCATCTTTGTCCTCCTGAGATAAACTCTACTTGGTTATGGAAGGCAAAATTCTGAGATGTCCTGTGTGACACCCCCTCCCTGGTACCCATGCTTTGTGTAATACCTTTCCCTGGTGTGTGTGTGTGTAACCTGAAATTTGTTTCTAACAAATAGAATATGGCAAAGTGAAGGAATCTTTCAGTATAATTAAAGTCCCCAGTTTACCTAGTTAATCAAAAGAGGAGATAGATTATCCTGAAAGGACCTGACCTAATCAGACCATCACTTTAATAGAGGGTCTAGTGGTTAGAAAAATTCTTTGACTGGCCTTGAAGAAAAACGTCATCACAAGTTCCACAGCTACAAGGAAATGAATTCTGCCTACAATCAGGTGAGCTTGGAAAAGGAACCCAAGACTCAAATGAGACCCCAGTCTTGGCTGACAATTTTATTGTAGCCTAGTGAGGCCCCAAGCAGAGGATTCATTTAAGCTGATGATGTCTAACCTGTTGGCTTCTGTGGGCCACATTGGAAGAACTGGCTTGGGCTACACATAAAATACATAATATACACTAACACTAATGATAGCTGATGAACTAAAAAAAAAAAAAAAGGTCACAAAGATATTGCATAACATTTTAAGAATTTATGTTGGGCCACATTCAAAGCCACCCTGGGCCGCAAGTTGAACATGTTGGATTTAAGCTGTGTCTGAACTTCTGACCTACAGAAACTGTGAGATAATAGAGTGTTGCTTTAAAATATTAAGTTTTGTGGTTACTTGTTACACAACAATAGAAAACTAATACTTTGGTATAATATATTTTTAGTATTCACTGTCACTAAATTAGTAAATTAGTTAATAAGTTTTTAAAGCTTTAATACACATGTTTTTAAGTGAGAATGGTCTATAATTTTAATTTTTTTGTACTATCCTTATCCAATTTTGGTATCAAGGTTTTATTAGCCTCATAAAATGAATTCAATAGCTTTCTTTCTTATGTTCTCTAAAACAGTTTGTAAAAGATAGGGAGAATATATATGTTCCTTGAGAGTCCATAAAACTTGTCTATAAAGTTAACTAGGCATGTTTTTTGAATAAGACATCTGATTACTAGTTCAATTAAAAAAAAACTTTATTGATTAATTCATATCTTCTACATTTTGATCAATTTCTATAAATTAAGTTTTATTAGAAATTATTTATTTCATTTGTTTCCAAATATATTTCTATATGTTCTCCTTATGTTACCTTTTAATGTTAGAAAATTATGTTTGTAATGTTCTACCTCCTTATTGTTCCCAATTTTTGGTTGTTATTTCTTCTATTTTTGTTCACTGTTACCAGAGATATACCCCATTTATAGACTTAAAAAAAACCAGTACCGGTATTTAGTTTTGTTGATCCTACATATGTTTTTCACATCATTTTTATTGCTCTTGTCCCCTTTGTTCCAAGTTATTTTATAGTATTAGTTCTTTTATTTTTTTGTTTAGTATTTGTTTTTATAAAAGTTACATATGAATGTACTTGGAAAACTCGTATGCTTGTGCAAATAGAATTTTTCATAACAATTTTTTTGTCACATCTTTCTTATTACTGCTCTCTAGAAACAACCATTTTCAAGTATTTCAGCTAATTCTTATCATTGGTGTGTGTTAAAAACATTCTTGGGAAAGCTGGGATGGCTCAGTGGGTTAAGCGCTCGTTTTGAAGCCCCGGGGACCGAGGATCGAATCCTGGCCCCGGCCCATGTGGACCCACATGCTGAACTGGGGTGTGCCCCCAGTTCAGTTCTTGCCGGGACCTATGTGGGAGGCTCCCAGCCCAGTTCCTGCCCTGTGCAGCCCTGTGCCCACCTGTGGAGTGAAACTATATGGAAAATTAATGCTGTCAACTATGGAGACTGCTCTGGGTCCTCCCCATTCTCTCTGTCTCGCTCTGTCTCTGTTTCTCTCTCTCAAAAATCAATAAAATAATTCTTTAAAAAAATTCTTATATTGCTGTTTCTTTCTAGTGAAGTTTTAAACACTTCCTATTTCTCAATACAAAATATTGATATCTGGGTTTAGTTATCTTTCAGCATTATTCTCTCTCCACAATGCATTTAATACTCCCTGTGTCCTTTTCTTCCAGGGCAGTTATATGGTTACTTTGGTTAAATCATAACCATTTAACAATAATAAAGCAGAATCGACTAGCCATAATTATAAATCTTTATTAGGAATATATAAATGCTACTTATTTTGGGATAACTTTCCTGCATAATTTTTTGTTTTTCTGGAGTTAATATCTCTTTGTTTTGTTTTGTTTGCAACTGTTTCACTCTCAAGTTCTGCTCCATTGTGAAAATAGCTTCTTAATATATTCACCTATACTAGAATCTATCAATTTTATTATATTATTTGAAGATATCTCTTCTGTTAACTACTGGTTGTTCTCTCCCTGCTCTGCAGTTGTCTTCTGAGATTTCACTCCACCAATCATATTAGGGATTCCCTTCCCTCTTCCTGTGTCAGCCCCCATTGCTTGAATCCCATGTCTTCCTTCTTGGCTTACTCCCTCAAAATGGTTAGAATCTTGCATGTCTGAGGAAAACTGTCTTTGTTTTATGCTCACACTTACTTGACAGATTAGCTACTTGTTACATCCGTGGTTGGAATTATTTTCTCAGAATGATGTTGTTCTGCTGGTTGTGGCTTTCATTATTACTGGTAAGAAGATCAATGCTATTCTGAATTTTTAGCATTCTTGTTAAGCCTTTTTTTCTTCTCCTCTGTGGAAGCTGTAGGGTCTCTGGTGTTCTGAAATTTTATGAAGACAATCCTAGATTTGAACCCTTCAGTTGGTAGATTCATTTAATTGGGAAACTTGGGTCATTCCTCACATAAGGGAAACATTAAATCATTTCACTGATGATTTCTTCTCTATTTACTTGCCTCTTTTTATCTCCCTGTCTTTCCTTATAAATTTTTATTATTTAGATGTTAGGCTTGCTCAACAGGTTCTCTAATTCTCTTATCGTTTTTCTCCTATTTTCTTTTTTTTTAAAGGTTAATTTTATTGCTGTTGTTTTTTTATTGTTTGTTTGTTTTTTTATAACTGGCAAGCTAAAGATTTATTTTAAATGTTTTTGACAGAGAGAGAGAGAGAGAGAGAGAGAGAGAGAGACAGAGAGACAGAGATAGACAGAGAGAAGGGAGAGGGCCCAGGACAGTCTTCATAGTTACACATCATTGGTTTTTCCACATAGTTTAAGTCCACAGGTGGGCGTGGGGCTGCACAGGGCAGAAACTGGGCCAGGGTCTCACCCTGGTGAAAACCGAACTGGGAGCACTCCCCAGATCAGCACTTGGATTCACACGGGCCAGAGACGGGACTCGATCCTTCGTCCCCAGGGCTGCAAAGTGAGCACTTAACCCACTGAACCATCCCGGCTTCCCTAATTTTATTACTTTTGATAGAGACAGAAAACAACAGAGACATAGAGAGGCAGAGAGAAGGGGGAGGGCCCAGAGCAGTCTCCATAGTTGCACGTCATCAGTTTTCAACATGGTTTCATTCCACACAGGTAGGTGGGGGCTGCTCAGGGCAGGAACTGGGCCAGGAGCCTCCTGCATGGGAGGCATTCCCCCACCACCCCAGAGCCAGGGGCTGAACCTGGGTGGGGGGGCAAGAACTGAATTGGGGACCCCCTCATGGGAGGCACCCCCCCCCCCCCAGTTCAGCATATGGGTCTACATGAGCCAGGTTCAGGATTTGATCCTTGGTCCCCAGGGCTGCAAAGTGAGTGCTTAACCTGCTGAGCCATCCTGGCTTCCACTTATTTTCTTAAATTTATAATTTTACTCTGTTTAACTGGAAATTTTTCTCAGCATTGTGCTCCAACCTTTTTTATTGAGGACTTTTTATGTTTTTATTTCTTTATTCTTGTTTTTTTTTCTCCTTAAAGTTCTTTATTTAATTTTGTTTAGTTATTTATTGTGCATTTCTCCTCTGTGTCAGGCACATTATCTACTAAAGAAAGCAAACATGCCCCTGCTTTCATGAACCTTGTTAACTCATGGAACAGATTTCAGCCCCAAATAGAGAAGGACTTATTGCTCAAAATTATAAAAAAATACAAGAGCTATAAGGAAAGGAGTTAACAGACACTAAAACAGTAAGTATTTGCATTGTTCATTTCTATGTCCATTAGTGTTTACATATTGTTTTATTTGAGACAACAACCTTATTATCAATTGATCCTCAGACCCTGGGGCTGCAAGACGAGCACTCAACTCCCTGAGCCATCCTTGCAACTCCTGATTATTTTTAAGAGTCTATTTCTTGAAAGAATTTCTGTCGAATTTTTATGGGAATTGCCTTAAATCTGTATATTGCTTTGGATACTATGGCCATTTTAACTATGTTGAGTCTTCTAATTCATGGAGACAGACTATCTTTCCATTTCTTTGTGTCTTCTACTATTTCTTTTAATAGTGTCTCATAGTTTTCACTGTATAAGTCCTTCAAGTTCTTTGTTACATTTACTCCTAGGCATTCTATTCCTTTTGTTATGACTGCAAAATGTATTTATTTTCTCCTTTCCTTTTCTGATGTTTCATTGTTGGCATATAAAAATGCAATTGATTTTTGTATATTGATTTTGTAGCCTCAACTTAACTGTATTTGTTTATTGTTTTCCAATAGCATTTGGGTGGAGTCTTTAGAATTTTCTATATACAGTATATGATCATGTCATCTGCAAAAAGTGACAGTTTGACCTCTCTCCCAATTTGGATATGTTTTATTCCTTTCTCTTTCCTGATTGCTCTGCCTAGAATTTTCAGTATGATATTAAACAATGGTGGCAACAGGGGTCATCCCTGTCTTTTTCTTGACAGGTTTCAGCTTTACCCAGTTCAATATGATGTCAGCTGAGAGTGTCATATATGGACTTTATTTTGTTGAGGTACTTTCCTTTTATTCCCATTTTATTCAGTGTTTTGATCATAAATTGATGTTAAACTTTGTCAAAAGCTTTTCCAGCATCAATTGATATAATCATATGTACTCAGGTTCTAAGTCACCCAGAGCAGTTCTGCTGTTTAGTGTCTAACTCATTCAGAGGCACACCTATTTCACCCTCTCACACCTCTGCCCTTGTCAGTTCTCGCTTCTAACCCACCTGGAGTCATGCTGCATTTTGACCCATGTTCCTGGGCTTCCAGCTCACTCCCTCTTCTGCCAGGTCTGAGTCACAGTCGTGATCCATGGCCCCATCTGTCCCCTTCCCCTCTCTCCTGCTAGCCTCCCTTTTTCTGACCTTTAGATGTTTTCTTGTGATGATTGAGTGTCTCAGCTGAAACTATGCATAGCTTAGGGATAGCCTCTTTGGAATTTATTTTTCCGTTATTTTCTGTAGAAGTTTCAAGGATTTCATCTCATATATTATTGTATAAGTCTTGAGGCAATGTTGTTAATTGCATATAAGTTAAGGCCTATTAAACATTTTTAGTAAAGTTTGCATTATGTTATTATAAATTATCTCTATTACAATTAGTACTTTTGCTTCAAATTCTAATTTCATTTATGTTAACAAGTTTTAGCATCTTTTATAGTTAAGTATTTGCATGGTATGTATTTTTTCCATTCCTTTATTTTTCACATTTCTGTGAAGCATTTTGAGTATGTCTCATATAGTTACATTTTTAACTGTTTCACTTATTAATAAAATAGTTTAATCTTTTTAACTTATTTTGATTACTAATATATTTGAACTTATTTTGTGTTTTTTATTGCCAAATTATTTTTTGCTTCTTTTTTTCATGCCTTCAGTTCAATAGATAAAAATTTCCCATTTCTGAGTTGGAAATTATTAAAATTTGTATTCCTTTATTAGTTATCTTCAAGTTTTTTAACTTTTTAAATTTATTTATTTATTTTATTTTATTTTATTTTTTTATTGTTTTTGACAGTGAGACAGAGAGAGATACAGAGACAGAGAGAGAACTGAACTGGGGGCACTCCCCAGTTCAGCACATGAGTCCACACGGGCCAGGGTCGGAATTCGATTCTGGGTCCCCAGCACTGCAGAGTGAGCGCTTAACCCACTGAGCTATCCTGGCTTCCCCAATCTTCAAGTTTTTTTATTTTTAAAGATTTATTTTAATGTTTTTGACAGAGACAGAGAGAGGCAGAGAGAAGGGGAGGGCCCAGAGCAGTCTCCACAGCTGTGCATCATCAGTTTTTGACATGGTTTCCTTCCATGCAGATGGGCGGGGGCCATGCAAGTCAGGAACTGAACTGGGAGCCTCTCATATGGGGAGCACACCCCAGATCAGCATATGGGTCTGTACATGCCAGGGCTGGGACTTGATCCTCGATTCTCGGTCCCTGGGGCTGCAAAGTGAGTGTTTAACCCCCTGAGCCATCCTGGTTTCCCCATCTTCAATTTTTAAATGCATATTCTTCTTTAAGTTTTCTAACATAAATTAAAGTTATTCAAAATTTGTATTCTTACCCTAACCATCACAAAGTTCTAAGTCTTGGGGAAGCCAGGATGGCTCAGTGGGTTAAGTGCTCACTTTGCAGCACCGGGGACTGAGGATGGAATCCCGGCCCTGGCCCCAGCCTGTGCGGACCCATGTGCTGAACTGGGGAGTTCCCCCAGTTCAGTTCTCTCTCTGTCTCTGTATCTCTCTCTCTCTCTCTCTCTGTCAAAAACCAATAGCAAACAAACAAACAAAAAAACAACAACAACAAAGTTCTAAGTCTGCTTTTACTACATAATAAACATATTTCCCTGATATTGATTTTGTTTAGTGTTTTAATTTTATATCCATTTGAAATACCAATGTAATTGTAATTATTTTAAATTAATGGTTAAATTTACTCACACATTTTATCTCAAGTAGTATGGTATACTTCGATTAGGAAGCACATAATGTCTACTTATTTCTCTTTTTATGCCATTAATAGCCACTGATAATCATTACCTACATCTATTAATTAAATAGGGATTACAAAAATGATGATGCTTTGTTTTTGTTATTCTTTCTTCATTTATTAGTTGGAACAGTTCTATAGATAAAACTTGTACTTTTTTATCCTGAGGTACAGTTCATATAAGAAAGTCATACTTAATTTTTGATTTTCCTCTTTTATTTGTTAATCCAACATTGTACATCAGTTCTCTAGTATCCTTTAAGAGGGACCAAAGAGCACCTGGCACTAACCACAGCAGGCCTTGGCAAGGGGCTTGGCCTTACAAAGCATCTTCAAGCTCCTCACAGGAGTCAGCCACCTCTGGATTGCTTTGTGGCTCATGCTAGGTGATCCTGGGCAGGTAACATTAGCCTTCAATGAGACCCCTCCCGGAAGGCCCAGGGCTGGCATGCCCAGGGGCCAGCTTTTAACCAAGCCAGAGAATCACCCAGCTGCTTCCAAGGATGACACACACAAAAGGCAGACACAACATCAGAGCTCTGCTAAAATGAATTCTTCTGTGTAGGGTCAGGTCAACCACAATAGCTCCTCCACTATTGTCACAACCAGTCCTCACAACCAATCAATCTGAGGGTCAAACCCTCCCATTGATGTGCAAACAGAAAACAAGGCTCAAGTACAACAGGAAGACACACCAACCCACACAAAGGACCCACCTGGAGCACCAGGCTCAAGTGACCAGAGACTGTGCCACTGAGCCTCACAGGACACCTACTACATAAGGCTACTCTACTAAGACCAGAGGCATAGCAGCACCATGTAGTACATAGAAACAGAAACAGGGAAGTGGCTAAAATGGGGAGACATAAAATCATGTTAACAAAAAGAACAGAGCAAAGCTTGAGATAAAGACCTGAACAAAATAAAGACAAGCAATCTATCAGGTTGCAGAGTTCAGAACACTGGTTATAAGCATGCTCAATAATCTCAGGGAGAACCTCAACAAAGAGATAAGAAACATAAAAATGGAGATAGAAAACAAAAAAGAACCAATGAGAAATTAAGAATACAATAACTGAAATAAAGAATACATTAAAGGGGAAGCCGGGATGGCTCAGTGGGTTAAGCGCTCACTTTGCAGCGCTGGGGACCAGGGATCGAATCCCGGCCCTGGCCCGTGCGGAACCATATGCTGAACTGGGAGCTCCCCCAGTTCAGTTCTCTCTCTGTCTCTGTATCTCTCTCTCTCTCTCTCTCTCTCTCTGTCAAAAATAAATAAATTAAAAAATATATATTTTTAAAAAAGAGAATACATTAAAGAGGAGCAAGAGTAGATTAATGAAGCAGAGGATTGAATCAGCAATTTAGAACATAAGGTAAAATAAAACACTGAAACAGAACAGCAAAAAGAAAAAAAGAATTTTTTGTAAATGATAGCTTAAGGGGCTTCTGGGACAACAAGTGTATCAACATTTGCATCATAGGGATAGCAGAAGAAAAAGAGCAATAAATTGAAAACCTATTTGAAGAAATAAAGATGGAAAACTTTCCTAACCTGGGAAAGAAAATAGTGATACAACCCACTAAGCTAAAAGAGTTCCATACAAGATTAATACAAAGAGACTCACAAGACACATCAGAATTAAAATGCCAAAGGTTAGTGACAAAGAATCTTAAAAGTAAGGATGCTGGGATGGCTCAGTGGGTTGAGCGCTAGCCCTTTTTTTTTTCCAGTGGTAATGTATTTTAATAATAGTAGGCAGATAATTATACCTGAATAATGTTCATACTTAAGATATAAGAAATTTCTCATTAGATGGTTCTTCCTAAATTGACACATCAGCCCTGCCACTATCCTGTTGCTGAGAACTGTGATACTATTGCTCTTTATTTTTTTAAATATATTTTTTATTGCTAAATTTAATGAGGTGACATTGATTGGTAACAATTAGATAGTTTCCAGATGTACAAGTCCACATCACATCACCCATGCATCGCATATGTATCCACCGCCCTGAACTAGCTCCCCTTCCATCACCATATATCCAGTGTCCACTCCCACCCC
>PVKE010052841.1:0-10217 GCA_004027555.1 Craseonycteris thonglongyai
AAATATAGCTATTAAGGGTATATGTATAGAAGCTTAAGGGAGTATTATAATAGTTCATTGTAGGTGTCAAGCTGACTGGATCACAGGATACCCAGATACTTGGTTAAACATTACTTCTGAGTGTCCATGAGGGTTTCCTGATGAAATTAGCATTTGAGTTTATAGGCTGAGTAAAGTGAATTACACTTTTCCACATGGATTAGCTACATTCAATACTTTGATGGCCTGAATAGAGCCAAAAGGTAAGATGATGGGAGGCTTCACACTCTGACTGACTACAGTAGCCGTGACAATGACCTTGCATCTTAGTCTGCACTTCCATGCTCTTGAACCTCAGGCTGTCAGACTCAGAAGGAAATCTACACCATCCATTCTTCAGCTCTCAGGCCTTCAAACTACAATGCCAGACTTCTTAAGTCTGTAGCTCATAGAGGGCAGATCATAGATCTCCTCAGCCTCCATAATTACGTGAGACAATACATTATAATAAATCTTATATGTTAATGTATTTATATACATAAATATGATTCTGTTTCTCTGGCAAATGCTGACAAATACAGAGTATTAGTTAGTTTATTAGATAGAAAGTTGAAAGACAGAAGACTAAAGTTCAATTCTTTGCTTTCAAAATTAAACACCTGAGTAAGTATTCATGCAATGAATAAATGAAAAAAAATAGAGGGTAAATAGGGTTTATTGGTAAATATTATCATCTTCTAATGAGAAGGTAAAGTTTGTAATATTTATGAAACAGTCATGTGGAAAAGTTCTGTTAAGTAAAAATGGCTAGAGTTCAAGGAAGAAAAATCAGAGATACATGTGGGAGCTGTTGACATGCAGACATACATCATGTCTGTATACAATTACATCAGATTAAGGCATGAGCCTTTCAGTACTTCACATTTAAGAATTGAAAAGAGGAAAAGGGATTGGGGAAGAATATTTAGCACACTGCACATAGATGTGGATGGAAAGCCAAGGGGATGAGATGGCCTGATAACCAAGAGAAAAAAGTAAACTAAGATGAAGGGTTTGGTCAATGGAATCTAATTCTCTTGTTCAGGTGAAGCATTGGAGCACAAAAGTGTCCACTGCAATCTGGAGGCCATGGATGGCCTTGCCGACAATCTTGGTGTGATGATGATCAAGTTACAAATTGTGGCCTTAAAGGAAGAATATGAGAGTAAGACATTTAAAACAGTTATTATACACATCTCTTTTAAATAATATTTGCTGTGAAAAGGATAAAAAAGTAAAACATCACTTGCAGGAGGTATAGATGGTTTTTCTTTTGTACTTATTTAGTTTTCTACTTGATATACTAGAACTGATTTTTATGCTGGTTGGAATAACCTAGAAGAAAAAGATAAAAGAATGAATTAGGACTTCAGTCATTAATGAGGAAAATAAAGGATAAAATTCAAAATTGAGATATTAGAGAGTTTTAAGAAATAAAGATAGGTCATTCATAATACCGTATTTTCCGGCATATAAGACGACCAGGCGTATAAGACAACCCCCTAATTTTACAGTTAAAACATAGGTTTAGGCCTATATTCGCTGTATAAGACTACCCCCCACTTCCGAGGCTGTAGTCTTATACAGCGAATATAGGCCTAAACCTATGTTTTAACTGTAAAATTAGGGGGTCGTCTTATACGTCGGAAAATACGGTAACCAGAAAAAGGCAGAAATTGAAGATCTGAATGAAATAGGTCAGTAGATACAGTGGTAAAAAAAGTTGGAATTTCTGTATAGAGGTGTTTGTGCTCTTCAGACCTAAACCAATGTGCTAATGGCCAGCTCAGTTCTTAGGACGACTGGGCTCTAAGAAATGTGAGCTACCTTCTATAAGTAACCTTCTCTAACCTAAACCTAAATAAATACCCACTGCCCTTTAGTTTGCTGTCTCAGATATTGAGTGCTAGCATTCTCTAACAATTTTTTATCTATTTTGTCTCATCCCTATTTAATTCAATAAATATCAAAAGGTTGATGCTTAAGAAGAGATACAATAGAAATTTTAGTTTAAACAACACATTAAAATGACAGTTGCAGCTTCTGTTTACTGCTAATGGTATAGCTGAAATTCATATTTTAAAGTCAAAGATGATATCTCAGATGTGATGGAAGAGAATGCTTTTATCTTTTTTTGTATCCCTCACTGAGAATAATATATAACTTTGTATTTATTTATTGCTTCAAAAGAAGAAAAAAATTAATTATCAAAACACAACTATTTTAACTCTGTGCTTCCAATATAGTTCTTACCTTTGCAACACAAAAACATACACACATATTTTTTTTTAATGTATATTGTTGTTTTTCTGGAGAAAGAGGTCACTGACCTCCCCTAAAATCTCACAGCTGAATCCCCCTACCCCCTTCAGATTTCTGGGATTAGAGATAGCGTGCTACATTATTTTTTTCCATTCCAGTGAATAGAATAATAAATAATTATAGAGGAGTAATAGTAAACAATCACCTTAATACAAAGGCATTCTCTTAAATAGAGTTTCCACTATAAAAACTAAAGATGGTTCTTCCTAGATTCATTTGTTTTCAGGGAACTGTGTTAGTTAAGCCACACTTTAAGTGCCCTTTGTTGTAAAAGTAACTCTTGCTATATGGCATTCTAGTGGAACAATGGTCCAAGAATAGTTTGAAACAATGAAATTACCTGGGGGTATTAAATTTCAGAATTGAAGCTATTTATCATTCTTGCAGGAATTAAGTTTGAATTATTCCTGGGGAACACATGGTTTATATAACAAAGAACAAAAAATCATAATAACTTAATTAAAATATTTTTAAGGACACCAAGAATTACTTATTTCCCATGTTGTATTTTTTTTTAATGTTTGGTTTTTTTTACTATTAGTTTTTCAGTGTATTTAAGCATGAATTATTTTTTTCTATCATATAATTACATATATACACAAAAATTATGGTAAATAAAATTTTTCTACTGACATACCAATACTATAAAACATGAAAATTGTTGTTGAGTCATAAATGCTTTAATAAAACAAAGAATATATATTTATTTAGAGACAAATCTAAACCCTTAAATTGCAGGGCCTTTGAAGTATTCTGGATTATATAAATCTGGCATGTGAAAATAAGATTTTCAGTGTTAGGAGGAAACTTTAGTGATTAAATCTCAATATGATTTTGCTAAGAGAAAGGAGACATAAGAGCTATAATAAATTTATTTTCTTAGTTCCTCTTTTATTTGTTATTTCAACTTCGTTTCCACTTTTATTCTATATCCAAAGCACACTCATCCTGACCAACTAGAAGTACAACTCAAAATTAAGGAAGATGCATACAATTAACTGAATTTGTCTTTTCTAGAGGATAACTTTCTTTGTCTTTGACCCCTAACAAATTCATAAGCACAATTTCTCTTTTGCTGCTTCTCCTTCATTCCTCACATACCTGTCTGGTTTGAAATAATGTCAGCCGGAGGTTCAGTTCCAGGTTCATGTGACTCAGGCAGCACACTTGACCTCTTTACTGTTCTGATTAATTTGGAAAATACAAAAATGTCAATATGTACTTACATTCTAAGGCTATTTATAAATCTTTTAAAAGTCACCTTGTGTGTGGTCACCTCATAAAAATAAGGATTAAAGATGTTCCATTTTTATGCACTCCAAGACATAACTTCAGGGCTCTGATATATAATGTTACAGCTGTGGCTATGAGGGGAAGTGTCAGGAGATATATATTTTATTTATTTATGAGCTAAAGATTTAGCATAATAACTACAACTTCCAGATCTAACAGCAATGGAGTTCCAGGTCATCAGCTTCAAATGCTACAGAAAGCAACAACTGCCAGCTGGTCTTCAGAAGAGTTCAAATCATTTTTTTTCACGTGGATTTAAAATCCGATAGCTCCATGTGTTTCCTTTGCCATTATTCTTATTAAGGTAACAGTACAGCAAATAATCATATGTATTACATGTAATAGCATAGTTTCATCTGCTATAATAGTAATGTTCCTAAAAATATTAAATTTTCCAGAAACACATCATAAAAAAATTAGGGGAAAAAAGTTTAGAAGATAGTAAAATTCACACTTACAAAGCAAGGCATCTGCCTCAAACTTAAAGAAAAAAAGATTGTTTTCAGGAGTTATTATTGGTTTTTATGATAGAAAACAAATTGTTTTTTCATAACAAAAATTTTTATGTTAGTGGGTGGGGGTAGTCACCTTTACATTTTAATTTATACCTGGGTCTCTTTATTTTCAGCAAGCTAAATGTTACCAGTGAGAAAATAATATAAATAGAGTCATTTCAAAATAGAGTTGGAGGCGTCTTTCCAGAGAAATTCCTCAGGTCTTAGTTAATCCTCAATGCTTGGGATGTTTGCACTGGGCAAAATAACCTTTGGACTGGGCCAAAGCAACCTTGTATCCCAAACAACTGTTTGCAAAGCTAATAAGAAAGCAAACATCCTGACTACAGGGCTGAAAATTAAAGACATTCTTAAGACTTACACCACCATACACAACTAAAGAATAACTTAGTTTATACCTATAGAAATCCTTTCCTTGGCGATAATCATCAACAGAAATGCCTTCCTTCTAGTCATGTAATTATTTGCCTTCCCTTTCTTATAAATATCCCCTGCCTTCATCTTCTAATAGGAAAAATACTTGGGTGTCTTCCAGGGTCACTATTTCCTAGAACTGTAATTTTTTTTTATCTCAAAAAAATACTTGTTACCTCTCACTTTGGTCTTTAAGTTTTAGGTTACCATCTGCAACACAGTTCCAAAGGTCTACACCTAAAACAAAATTTGAAAAGAAAACAAACTAAGGATGTCTTCTGGGGTGTTAGTCCCCAAATTGATTTTGTTCTATTTTTGTTGAACAAGATTCAGTTAAATCCAGTAATAATGAGAGACATTGGAAATTGAAGCCCCATTTAACATATCACTTAAATTCCATTTTCTTAAAACCTATTATGTTTGTTTGGTGGAGTTTTTTTTCATGTAATATTTATTTTCATTGTCATTGGCTGGACAATAAAATCAGTTTGGAATAAAACCAAAGTAACATTGAGAGCAAAATATATTATTTTCTTACATAAACTTTTCATGATGGACTCTTGTTTTCTCTTAGTCTTTTAATACACAAAAATAACATTATCAAGAGCTCTCTGATCTTTCTATATATACCTGTTACCAGGATTCACATTAGGCTGTTTATACAAAACTTATGAAACTCTCTCCTTGTGAATAAGTTTTCTATGTTTGCTATAACAAATTATCAGAAATTTAGTGACTTAAAAAAATAAAAACATTATCTTACAGTTCCATAGGATCTCATTAGGTTAAAATCAACATGGCATTTCTTCTGGAAACATAAGCACGTTCTTCCTTATGTTTCACGTGGAAAGGCCTCTCACATCCCTTTGTTGCTACCTTATTTCATTTTCAAAACTTAGCAGTGTTGTATTTCTCTAACCTTTCTTCTGTAGTGACATCTCTATCTGACTCTTTTTGTGCTACCTGCTTCCACTTCTAAGAACTTTGTGATTATATTGTGCCCACCTAAAATTCAAGGATGATCTTTTTATTAAGGCCTATTGACTGATATTCTTCATTCCATCTGTACCTTAATTTACCTACTCCATGAAACCTCACATATGTCCAGGTTCTGGAGATCAGGGCTTCCACATTTTGAGGAAATCATTATTTATTCCTCCTATCACTTTTTGCAAATTGATGAACATCTTATTTGCATCTATAGCTAACTACAACTTTCAAAGTAATAAAAAAAAATGCAATCAGACATATTTTCTCCCTAGTAAATCCTAGTAGTAAAATGATGAAAGCAAAACATAATTTACACACTCTGTCACAACTCATGAGAAGCAAACCAATACGTTGAATAAATCTCTTAATAAACAACTGGAACCTAACTATGTATTGTTTCTCTCCCATCTCTTTTAGACATGATAAAATTTCCCTTGCTATTTTTTATATTATTAATTTGATTAAGATTGTCATGTGTATGTCAAAGTAAATTTAAACACATTTGTCTATGTTTGATTACAGAATACTTCTTTCAAAGCTGTTTCACACTTGAATATAAGTTGCTTGAAATTAGAACTATAACTTACCCATCTCCACATTCATCATGGCTCACATATTATGTATGTTTCACATTACAGATTTTTGTTGAATGTTGAGTGTATGAATGTATGAATAATTGCCAATGAATAAATTTATCAGGGCTCACATTGTAGGTTAAGTTGCACATGACAGACATTTGTTGAATGGATGAAAAGATGAATGCACAGATGATTACAAATCAACAAAGTTCTTTCCATGGCATTTTGTTTTCTTAGGAGTCTTTAAAAACTTTTGTCAATATTTATCCTGTCAGATAAAATTTTCTTTCCTTTTCTTACAACCAGTAATTCAAATTGCATTTACTTTAGAATATTTCAGGACATGTTAAGATAGCTTTATTTTGCATGCTATGTTTATATTCTAAGGGGAAACAGAGAAAACTAAAAAATATTGCTGCGTTTAAGAGCAGTTGTTGTAATATGATATTTTTTAATAACATGTATTTTATTTTACAGTGCAGGCAATCATCTTATGGTCCCAGTCATTTAGCATATAATCTTAAAATCAAAAGGCCAGAGTCAATATCTAGGAATAATAAAGATGCCACATTTTTATGTAAAACTGAGATTTTCCTTGGGCCAGGCCAGCTGCATTCTTTACTATCACATATCCCATTGACAAGGGAGATGTTTTTGAACTTCTTCCACCTTGTCAATTATAAAATCCAAAATGGATTTCTAGGCTGGAGTATCATTAAATCTCAACAGGTTAGGCATTAGATTTTGACAGGAGCTTATTATTAAGCTTACAGCTACTTTTTGAAAAGGGCTGTTTCTAGTAACTTTGTCAAAGCCAAGTGCAAAACTCCAAAAGGAGGTATCTTCAGTTGTCTTGCACTCTCCCTCTCTTTTTTTTTTTTTTTTTGGCAATAAGGAACCAAAAAGGTAGCAATTTTTCCTTGGTTGTGAGACCTTAGAGATTTGATACACTTGTATTAAATCCTAACTAAATTGCTGGATGTATATGAACAAGGGAGTTTATCCAACTAATGTACTTCTCTAATTGCAGCTTTCCTCTACTGACATATTGGAACAGCACCCTCTGGCCCTCGTGAAATTACAAGCAAATAATTCGTCAATTCAGATGGAATACATTTGGCAAGTAATACATAGGAAGGCATAGAAACAGTGAAACAATATAATGAAACATTTTCACTTTTGTCTTTCTTCACTACAAGATTATGTCAAGCCCTAGCAGTTAAATTTATCGTTTCAAGGGTTAACTTACAACTGCCAAGAGAGCTTGTTATCTTCTGGCTGCCACTGAAGTGGCAACAGCTAAGTTAAGAATTGCTATTACTGCAGCCAGAGAGACAGTTTTGTTCTCCCTCTCCTTTGTTTTCTTACTTCAGAGTTTGTTTTCAGTCCTGTGATTGTCTTAGCTTCTGGAATGCCCAGGTGTCAAAGCACTCTTGCCCTGTCCCCTCACATTTCACCTCGTCTTTCTTGGAATATTTTTCACTTCTGCACCCAGCATCCACAAGAGACACCTATATCCAACAAAGCTATAAAAATTCAAACCCTTTCCTCTCTGATGTTCCTATGTGTATTCAGGTAAGCCATGCTTACTGTAAGACCTTGGCCCTCCTCCCATTGTTCAAAGAAGTTGAGGTCTTGGGAGAGAAATAGCAAGAAATCAGGAAAACATAGAAAAACTTCTATTTTCACCAGCAAATTATTTGCATACCCTCAAGTTTCAAGAAGAATATCAGTTGCGATACCCAAAACCTTGTTGCAACCTTAGGAACTAATTAATGATTTCCTTTCCTTAGGAAGGCTACAGCAAAACCTAAAAGCAATAATCAGACTGTTCATGTCAACTCTATGTTCCTGTACCCAGCTAACTACTAGCTCCTAACTCTTCCTTAACAAGAAACAAAAGGAGAGAATCAGACATTGCTCACCAGTCAAATAAGTTTGGTTATGTGTTTGCTAACAATTTCAAATGGCTTGTAAGGTCTTCATCTTTCTTTCCCAGAAAACCACATTTCTTAGAGAATTCCACCTTCATAACAAAATAGTTAAGTTTTCATGTTTATATTTATTCATTTTATTTTGACAGTAGAAGCTAGGTTTATGGGGGTGTTCCACTTTCAGGTGCCCCCTCTCATAAGAGAGCTTTCCTTCTTTCGGTGGGCATTTCCCCTTTCGCGTGCCCCCTCTCATTGGAGAACTTCTACTTCTTTCCTTTCTTAATAAACTTTGCTGCTTCACCTTAAAAAAAAAATAAAAAAAAAAAAAAACAGAAACAGGAACTAGGTTTATGGATCAGAGGCCAAAATATTATGAACTTACAGAATATCTTAACACAGGTTTTTCATGTCCCATTTCTCGCTGGGGGCAATAAAATAAAGACAGAAATCACCTTTCTCATATAGAAGGCATCTGGAGTACAGAGAAGGGACTCCAAAATTATGAACCTCAAAGCTCATAAAGGGCAGCTTGTGCATACTTTTTTTTCCTATCTTGAGAGTGGGAGAAGAAGTTCACTAAATTGATTCCACTTTTTGGAATATAAATTAATGAATCAGGCATTCATTACATTTTTACAGAGAGAAATGGCTTCCAGCTTGATTAATTTATATATCTCCCCAGGATATTTCACTATCTTTAACATCCAAGGTTTAACACTAACTCTTTTTTTTAACCCAGGTTGTTCATAATTTTTTTTCCAGAAAGTAATGACCATCCACAAACATGAAAATATTCACATTCTTTCCTAACATAGTGTGATAGTGGGGTCGTGTTTGACCTATTGAGGAACAGCAATGACAATATTATGGCTAGGACAGAGTTATTAAAAGAGGAAATACAGGTAAAAGTACACTGACTAACTATATTCGTGGTCATGTCACTAGATAAGTTCATTTAATATACTGAATGCAAACATACTGCATATGGTGCACAATAAAATTATAGAATGTGTCCTCAATGAGTTGATGACTGGACTCTTTCTATAAAGGTAAATGAATTTTATATACTGAGAGTAGATATTGCAAAAAACAATCTAAGCCAAAAGGCTTGTGGTCAAAACTAAAATTAAGAAAAACTCATGAAGCTTACTGATACAGATGCATAATTAGAATTAGATGCACAATGTGAATTAGAATTTAAAAGTGTGACATTGAAAGGAGACTCATTATAATCTATGCTTTGTATCAAGATCTATTGGTAGAAAAGAGCTATTGTGTTACCCAGAACTTTTAGCTCTTAAAGATCCTATCATGCCATTTGGATCCAGATGGACAATTAAACAAACATGATAAAAAATCAGGGGTTAAGCATTATACTCTTTTTTCAAGTAATATCAGAAAGACTATATTTTACTAAATGATACTTTAATTAAAATTTAAAGAATCATTAAACCCTCCTAGCATCAGCTCAAATAAAGTTGGTATATATTAGGGAAGTGTTTAACCACTAAAATATATCTTTAAAAGCTCACTGATGATCAAATATAATGATGCCTTTTCCTAAATCGAAAAGTGACATCCAGTGTCACTTTGAATAACTCTAGGGGACAACACAGCACAAGAAATAATCAAGTAGAACATTTAATAAGTCAACAAATGACATGTTTTCAGTTACCAAGAAGAAAACCTCATCTTCAAAGGTGCATGCCTTAGGTATACACTATATGCATCTTAATAACGTGTAAGACTAAAACTACGGTCCTAAGGATGGTCAGCAATCAGTATCAGCAAAGCTCAAAAATCTTGGAAAAGCTAAGGCCTTAGGAGAAGTGAAGGTATTTTGGGTAAGAGTAAATAACTCCTTAATAGGTGGAAAATTAGTCCTCTAAGAAAAAATACACCTCTGAGAGCAACAGCCCAGAACACCATGGCTAAAGGAAGTTATGAGCATAAGAAGCGATTCGAAGTTTAGACATACGAAAAGCCCCTTCCATTACAGTTCATGGGTGTGTCTTTCTCAGTTTGAAATAATCTGGGAAGCACTTTTTGAATAGCGCACACTCTGGCATTGGGGATCACGGATTTTAAAAGCTCTGAAAAATAAAGACATGAGATTTGTCTGCTATTTTTCTGGTTGGTGGAGCTCTGAGGTT
>PVKE010052842.1:0-10217 GCA_004027555.1 Craseonycteris thonglongyai
AAAAAAAAAAAAAAAAAAAAAAAAAAAAATATGCTCCGGTTCACGAACTCCGCTTCGGTTCACGAACAGGAGCCGCGGCCATTTTAATGCTATTTCCTGGCTGTCACATGGTTGTGACTTCCTGTAGGAAGATGGTGGAGAGAAAGAGACACAGAAAAAAGTACACTGTGAGTACTTTCAGTGACTTTTTTTGATTTTTGTTGTGCTCTTTCTACATTATTATACTGTACTAATGTGTATTGTAATTTGTTTCCTATTTTTTGTGCTTCAAAAACCTAAAAAAAAGGTCAGAACGGATTAACCGGATTTACATCGAACCCTATGGGAAACTGTGCCTCGGTTCACGACCAATTTGGTTCGCGACCAGAGTCAGTTCACGGATTAAGTTCGTGAACCGAGGTACCGCTGTACATCTTTCTGAGTAGTATATTTAGGGAATTAAATTGGCAAGAAAATTTGAGGGAACTTAAAGATTGACTTTATGCTTGACAAGATAAAAATATATAAATGCTTCAGTTCTATGTTTCAGAAAAAAATGAGGAAGTAGTAATGGGGGGGCATTATAATTAAGAACTAAGATTTAAAAATTGTTATTTGCTTAGGCTCTGCTCTTAGGGGTTCTGATTCAGTGGATGTGGAATGGGGCCCAGGTTATATATTCTGACAGAGCTCCACGAGTAAGTATGTATTCCCCTGAACAAGAACCATGGCTCTGGAACAAAATATTTTATACCTAGACTATTGAAATTCTTCATGACTTGATCATTGTGTCTCTTTACTTCAATAAAACAAGTTTGATACTAACTAACTACCTGCCTATTTAAGCTGGAATTATGGGTTCTTCCCTGTATCCCTCTTCACATTACTTACATACTAAATTATCTCTGGTTTCAGGCTAAGTTTACTGTGAAGAAGTCAGAAAATGAAGATGATGTCTCTAAAGACACTTATATTATCGAATGCCAAGGAATTGGGATGACAAATTCAAATCTATAGGGTATTTACCTTTTAAATGATACCTCAGTGAGGTATTACACTAATTCATTTCATAAATACTACAAAACAACAAATAAGAAGTAACTTATTAAAGGACCTGAAAAATTTGGAGATGAACTACAGCGTCTTCACGATTTACGGAGAATGCTTCATCAAACTAATCTCACTTTGAATATCTCCTGTGATATATGAACAGTGAAATATAAGAGTTGTGGATATGTCTGATAGCTGATTTCAATATTAAAGTACTGATATAAAATATTATTTTCCCCTGAAGTGTTTTTCTTTTTTAAGATTTATTGTTTTGAGAGAGGGTGAGAGAGAGAGAGAGAGAGAGAGAGACTGGGGACTATGGGGGAAAGTGGGGGGAGGAGGCAGGCAGAGCAGTCTCCATGGCTGTACATCATTAGTTTTGACATAGTTTCACTGCACAGGTGGATGTGGGGCTACGTGGGGCGAGAACCGGGGACCTCCTGCGTGGGAGGTGGCATTGCAGTTCAGCATGTGGGTTTTATATGAGCCGGGACCAGGACTTGGTCTCTAGAACTTGAGGTTGCAAGGCAAGCACTCAACCTGTTGAGCTGTCCTGCATCCCTTTGTTTATTTTTTATTTAATAAATTGTCAGGAATGTAAAATTGATTTGTAATTTGTGTATAGTTCTAATCACTTTGTTGAAGTCTCACATAAACTATAATGAGACCATTTTATGCACTTGTATTTGCTGTGTCAACAATAATTTAATAAGAATTTTCTCATTCTAACTGCATGGACCTTCTTTCTGGTGGGCACTTGGTGCATACTGATTTCAAGTCAATTGAATATATTCTGATAGCCAAACAATAAGAATTGCAAAGTTTCAACCCCATATATGTTTTTGTTTGGTTTGAAGTATTAAAAAGTGAGTGACTTAGAATATGCTTTTCATCACTATTATCTTACACCTAGCCGCTTCCACACTTATTTGTTTTGTTTGTTCCACAATAGATTATTTTCTGCCCTGTTGACATTGTGGCTCAAACGAAACTGTTTTGTTGCATCAGCTAAATATGCTATACTGTAATACAATGTGGAATTCATGAAAACTTAGTTCGGTCTTAACATTTACCCAGTGAGATTTAAAGATATAAATCCAGAGGATGGTATTATTAGACTTTCTGAAAATGCTGACTTAATCTGTATAGAACAGTATAATGATAAAATTACTCCATGTACATAATCGTAATTCTTATCAGTGATTTCTGTGGCCTTGGACAATTGGGTCCAGTTTGCATTAAAGATGAGAATGACAGTTTTGCTTGCTGTTTATATTTTCACACTGTAGATAAATTTATATAAGTTCCATTTCTATAACAAATGAGATACGAAATACCTATTTTAAAATAAAACTGCACCTACAGTTTCTAGAAGGATTGTGATAACTTTGGGCTTCTTCAGACTAATGTGATCCTTGCAACTTCTGACCGTGTACAGTGGTGTGAGAGATTGGCTGGAATGCAGGGATTGGGAACTTTACAGTGAGTGATTCTAGGTCATCAGTGTACAGGATAAGTTCATGATTAATCTTGGCTTAGATGTGTCACTCTTACTGAGTCTCAGCTTAGGTAAAATGAAATTGGGACTACAGTAAAGAGATTTTTGGTAAGTCCTAGAAGTTATTTGAATTTCTGTTTATTTTCTCCAAACAAAATTGTAGTTCTCTTTCTACTGCTTTATCTAAAATCTATTTCAGCGTGTCTTCTATTATATAAGACCATCTAATACAACTTGATTCAGCACAGTATGTACAATGGTCTTTAAGAATACTCGTATTCTTTAAACCAGTGCCTTCAAACGGATATTCATATCATTTGTTTCACAAAGTCTGCCCGTGAATTGCAAGTTTGCAAATGTCAGTAGTTTTTAGAGAATTTGTTTCCAAATTTCTCTACTGAAATATGTGCTTCCTCCTATAATTCAGTTGCCTACCATCAAAGTTCGGTTTTGCAGGTTCTCCGTTTAACTTCGCTTTCACAATCACCGATCTTCCTCTTTACTAAAGTTTATTTTTTACCCGCCTTATTTTTACAATGGTACATTCTCCTGAAATATAAAATCTCTAGGGCACCAAATAAAGGGACAATTTTAAATATGTCTCTTCAAAAGCCTACTCAATCTAAGATATAAACCTGAATCTATTTTATATTTTATATGTATATAAAATACATATTTTATATGCATGATTTTAAGTAAGAAGGTGAAGACTTCCATGTTTACTTTATAAGTCAACATTACTGCCTCCCTCCCTCCCTCCCTCCGTTTTTATTGTTAAATATATTAGGGCTACATTGGTCAGTAAAAATTACCGTATATACCGGTAGGTTCCAGGTATACAACTCTTTCCATTATCATATATTTAGCTCCCCCTCCCTCCTGTCATCGTTACATCTTTAAATAAAACATTTTGTGATTATTGGGAGAAACATTTTCATTGGCTTTGCCAGAAGGTTACTAGAAAGTTGAAATCCATTTCTTAGATTATGTCCTAGTGAGAATTACTGTATTTTTCACTCCATAAGATGCACTTTTTCCCCCAAAAAAAGTGGAGGGAAAAGTGTGTGCGTCTTATGGAGCGAATACTGCAAAAAAGAGTGCACGTTGGGGACCCTAATGATGCCGTGGGGAAGCCTGCAGCCTGATCAGAAAGCAGGTACTGCATGGAAGGAGAGCGGATCCAGGCAGGAAACTTGCGTCTTATGGAGCGAAAAATATGGTATGTATTACTTCTTTGCCCTCTATTCATTTCTACCATGTAGAGTGTGTTGTAGCTTCTATAATCTGTATTTATAAATAATGCACACACAATTATTAGTATATATTTTAAAGCCATGCTTGCTTGATAACCTTTTTGTTATTGATTTCCATTGAGCTGTTTCATCATAGTAATTGATAATAATCATCTATAGATACATGTTCTAATTTTTTGAGTGTCAATCTCATTAAGGGATATATGTCTAAATTTTAATATTCAAAAAGTATATTTATTATGCTCAATTGTATAGTATTACTAATTGTAATTAACCAATCCAGGAGAAATTTTAAACATTTTTAAGTGTCTTGTGTTTACTGAAATTTAAAAAAATTAATGCAAATTAATATGCATATTTTTATTGCAGAGAAATATGATCAGGTGAACTTTAAGCAAAAATATAAAATTGAGGAAGTGGAATGTGTTTTTTTATCAAGATGATGGATATCAAACAGTTACGGTTTTAGAGTCAAGTGGAAAAGTTTAAGAGGGATATTTTTATTTTAAAATGGCAATACAGGCATACCTGCTTTTATTGCGCCTTGCAGATTGAAAATAAGACAAAATGGAAGTAAGACACTCTACGAGCAAAAACATTACAACCCATTGAAGGCTCATGATGGTTAGCCTTTTTAGCAATAAAGTATTTTTAATTAGGGTATGTACATTGATGTCTTTTTTTTTTTAGACATAATGTTATTACACACTTAATAGGCTACTGCATAGTATAAACATACCGTAACTTTTATATGCACCAAAAAATGTGTGTGACTCACTTTATTGTCATTGTCTGGAACCAAACCACAATATCCAATGTATGTCTGTACTTATGACATTGAAATGAGAACCTTTGCGATAACTTGAAATTTCATGATGAAAATTTTGATGCCCAGATATATCTGGTTAAACAGTATTTCTTTGTATGTGAGAGTGTTCTTAGAAGAGAGTAGCATTTGAATTGGTGAGCTGAGTACAGCAGATGCCTCTTCCCAGTGTGGGTGAGCATCACCCAATCTGCTGAGGGCCTGAATAGAACAGAATGGAGGAAGGTTGCGTTCCCTTTCTGCCTGACTGCTGGATCTGGGACATCAGTCTTCCTCGTGCCCTTGGTGCGCCTGGTTTTCAGGCCTTCAGACCCGGAGTGGTCCACACCGTTGGCTCTGCAGCTCCCAGGCCTTCCTTGAACTGCACCACTGGCCTTCTTGGGTCCCCAGCTTGCAGATGGCAGATCGTGGAACTTCTTGGCCTCTATAATCACATGAGGTAATAATACTTTATAATGAGTCTCTCTCAGTACATGTATTGAGCTTCTCAACATCTAAATCTCCTATTGGTTCTGTTTCTCTGGAGAACCCTGACTAATACAAGTGATGGTATCAGAACCTATGAGTTGGAAGGGGCGGGTTCTCTGGACTGATGATCACATCTGTCAAGAAGGAGTACTTTTTACCTGGTGATCAGACCATGGGAGCATTGCCACTGGTATACACATGTGTAAGGGAGGGGGTTGCAGCCTGGCAGGTGCTTGGATGGTTCAGGTAGCATGGTCCAGCAGGTGAGGGAGCTCAGTGGAGCTAATATTTCCACTGCCACGGGTTACAGCAGGGCCATTTGGAAGAAGCTTGAGCCATAGTTTGCTTCTTGCTGCTGCTGTAGCAATCCTGACAGGAACCAGAAGCAGGAAGAGCCCATTTTCCCTTCCTCTTTCCAAGCTCCATCCAGGGTTTCCCTTTTGCAAAGCCCAGCTAGGAGCCAGTGGTCAAGGGAGTCTGAAAATGATAAGTTACACACCCAAACATCATGAAACAGTTTGGAAAGGTGTGCGTAGAGCTGACAGACAGAAAATAGCCAGTAGACTCTATCCTTTTGATCATTCAACATTTATTTATGTGTTTCTGTCTTAAAATGACAATAACAACTTTTGCTTTTGTCTAAACAAAACACAGCCATCCCTTTCATGGACAGAGGTATGTGCATCCTCTCTTCCTCAGCAGAGAGCCCTTAAGTCCCAGCAGTCAGGATAACCATCTCTGGGTGATGTTATTGTCTATTTTACTCAACCCCACTTGAACATTCTGTAACATATAGACTAAATTGTAGAGTTAACCACCGACAATAGTCCTTATAGAAAATAAAGAGGGATAATGAGGGGAGGGGAGAAATAAGTAAATATATGAGGACTGTCCAGAAAAAAGCCAGCCATTGTCAATATAACAAGAATGGCTACATGGCTGGCTACTTTCCGGACAGCCCTTGTATATTAATACATACATAACGAGCTAGGACAAGAGTTTGCGTAATTGCGACCTTCCTGTGTACTCATTATTGCGATATGAGTACACTATTTGCTCTACCTTCCATGGCCACCATAGCCACTCAGGGTCCTCTTCCTAGGGGAGGTAATCCAGATCTTCACCCCAAAGGCTCCTCGATACCTCTTAGTGGTCTGTTTTCAACATGTTGCTAATTTTGCCTGAACTTTTATTGCTGGATTTGGTAGTATTCAGAGATACCTCAGAGAATGCCTTAGGCCCTAGACTAGTCCTTCCAGTTTCCACTATTATAGCACCACTTAATATACCCATAGTAATTGCGAGCAATTGCACCAGCAAAAACAGTGATCCCTCCCTTGTTTGTTATTTCAATAGCATGGGAAGCTCAGCTTGGCCAGTGGAAATCTCGTCTTGTAATTCATTGGAGCCATTATCGTTGTGACCTCTGGTGGAAAAAATTTCTCCTTTGGGAGTTAACACCTCTAAAACCAATTACAATCAAAGTTGCAGGGCTGAGGAACAAATTTTGAGTGGTTCTAATTGAAATAGTGGAGGAGTCACTCCCCCTTCTACTTCTTGATCCATGTATTCTGGCTATGGAAGAATGAATAGCCAGGGAAGCCGGAATGGCTCAGTGGGTTGAGCGCTCGCTTTCTAGCCCCAGGGACCTACGATTGAATCCCGGCCCCTGCCCCTGCGGACCTATATGCTGAACTGGGGTGTGCTTCCCATGTGGGAGGCCCCCAGTTCGGTTCTTACCCCCCCACCCCCACCCCGCAGTTCGGACCCTGGCTCTAGAGTGCGTGCCTCCAATGTGGGAGGCCCCCAGCCCAGTTCCCGCCCTGTGCAGCCCCCGCCCACCTGTGTGGAACAAAACCATGTCGAAAGCTGATGAAGTTCAACTGTAAAGACTGCTCTGTGCCCTCCCCCTTCTCTCTGTCTCTGTCAAAAACAAATAAATCTTAAAAAATAAATAAATAAATGAATATCCTATATTAGTCTCTGATCCCAAGGATAGCCCACATCCTATAGGATAATTTAATCTTTAAGAGTGGTGTTTCCCAACTGGCACTGAAACTGGATTTTTAGTAGGCTGTTTTATCAGCTCTGCTTCTTCTGAGGGGTGTCATTTATGGCAAAACCAGTAAACTCTATGGATATTAACTCATTGGTACACTTCTTTAGCTGAAAATGAGTTATTTGACCAGTATCAATATTGTGTAGACCAACCATAAATCCACAGAGTCATTATATTCATCTGTTGCTGCATAACAGATTGGTTCAAAACTTAGCTGCTTAAGACCAACATTTATTATGTTACAATTTCCTTTGATGGGAAATACAGGACCAGCTTAGTTGGGTGGTTCTGCCTCATGCATCCCATGAGGTTGCATCAATCCAAGACACTGGGTGGAGCTACAGTCATCTCAAGACTCGAATGAGGTTGAAGGATTCACTTCCAATCTCACTTTTGGTTGTTAGCTGGCTTCAGTTCCTCTCAGGCAGGAAAACTGGGCTTTTTCATAGGGCTTTTCACAACAAGGCAGCTTGCTTTCCCCAGTGTGAGTGGAGAGAAAGGTGGGGGCAGGAGGAGAAAGAGAGAAGAAGAGGAGAGGAAAGGGGAGAGGAGGGGAGGGGAGAAGAGAAAGGAGGAGAGAAGAGAGAAGAGAACTCTCTTGGAAGCCACATTCTTTTTATAATCTAATCTCAGAAGTGATATCCCATCATTTCTGCTGTATTCTATTAATTAGAAGCAAGCCACTAGTCCAGCTCATACCCAAGGGAACAGGATTTCTCAAGGACATGAAGCAGGAGGTAGGGATCATTGGGGGCCATTTTAGAGGCTGCCAACAAGTGATACTATTAGAAACAGACAATTAATGCTTTGGGGTAGATCACTGTTGTTTTCAGAAATAGTTCTTGGTTTGCTACTCGGCCCTGGTAGAGACTGAACTTCTGATCTGGGACTTCTAGAGACCATGTGACCTGAGATTCCTGTGATGAACTTAGTGTTTCTGACCCACCAAGATACAACTGGGTGAAGGCAGCAGCAATTCAACAACAAGTGGAAATGGCATTAGGTACAGATAGCTCCTGAGGAAATAAGTATATTACGTGAAAGGTGGCTCAGTCTCTGCAGCACCCACCCCTTCTAATTGCCACTCTACCAACCTACGGTTTTGTGGGGCAGTTCCCAACGACCAGTTGACTGAGGAAGACAAAGCTAAGGCCTACGTAGTTTACAGATGGTTTTGCGCAATGTGTTGGCATCACCTGGAAGCAGGAGCTACAGCAGGACAACCCCATTCATTCAGGGGTGGCCCGGCAAGACAGTGGTGATGGAAGATCCTCCCTGTGGGCAGAACTTGGAGCAATGCATTCGGTTGTCTGCTTTGTCTGCATTGAGAGATGGGCAGAAGTGCAAATACACAAATTCATGGACTGTGGCTAGCAGTTTGCCTGCAATGTTGGAGACTCAGGATAATAAAAGTTTGGCAGGTGGGTGACAAGAGGATGTGGGAAGAGGTATGTGGATTAAACTTTCAGAATGAGCCTAGAGTGTGAAAAGAATTTGTGTCCCACTTGAATACTCACCAAAGGCATCCACGAGGAGGAGACTGAATAACCAGGTGGACGAAATGACCCGCTGTGTGGATGTCAGTCAGCCTTTTTCTGCCGTTAGCTTAGTGCTTGCTCAGCGGCTGCAGTGGTGGGGGTAAAGGTAATATGTGAGCCCAACAATGAGCACTTCGCTCCTCGAGGCTGGTCTGGCTGTCCTCATTGCTGAGGGCCTCACCTGCCAGCAGCAGAGACTGGTGCTAAACCCTCTACATAGCACCTTCTCTGGAGAAAGACCAGAAAACCACCTCAGGGTAGGTCGATCACAATGGATGAGGCAGCAATCTGTCCCCACTGGGAAGAACTTAATAAGGATATGCATTTGCCTTCCTTGACTATGGCACTCCTGCTAATATGATTATCCTCGTACTAATGGAGGTTTGACACATATTGCTTCTGACCAAGGAGCTCATTTCTAAGTCATCCTTATAAAAAAGGTAAAAACAAATATTAATAAAAAGAGAAAAAGAAACAGTAGGAAGGTAATATATAAAAATGTTAAGAGTAGCTGTCTAATGGGAAGTAGGACAACATGTATATATTGCTGGTTTTTTCCATTTTTTCCTATGTTCCAAATGATCATGCATCTGGAATAATATATTAACATAAATTATAAAGGCAATTAAAGATTTTTTTTTTAAGATTTATTTTATTGTTTTTGACAGAGACAGAGACAAAAAGAGACAGAGAGAAGGGGGAGGGCCCAGAGCAGTCTCCATAGTTGTATGTCATCAGTTTTCAACACGGTTTTGTTCCACATAGGTGGGCAGGGGTCTCACAGGGCAGGAATGGTTGCTGGGGGCCTCCCGCATGGGAGGCACGCCTCCTCAAGCCAGGGGCCAAACGGGGGTGGGGGTGAGAACCGAACTGGGGCCTCCCACATGGGAAGCATACCCTTGTTCAGCATATAGGTCCACACGGGTCAGGGCCAGCATTCGATCCTTGGTCTCCAGGGCTGCAAAGCGAGCACTTAACCCACTGAGCCATCCCGGCTTCCCATGAAGATGGTTTTTAAACTGCATTTCTCAAAGAGTTCAGTTTCATGAATAAGAAAGGATTGCTTGGAGGCTACTTGATTTTTTTTTTTATTATTATATTTTATTGTTAAATTTAATGGGGTGACATTGGTTGGTAACAATTAGGTAGTTTCCAGATGAACAATTCCACATCACATCACCCATGCATTGCATTATGTGTCCAGCTCCCAGAATCAGGTCCCCTTCCACCACCATATATCTGGTGCCCACTCTCCCCTCCCCCCACAACTCTCCCTCTCCCTCCTCCCTCCTCTCCAGGTAACCACCAAACCATTGAGTGTGTCCATAATGCTGGTGCCCTCTCCCATCTCCCCTCCCTCTCTCCCTCCCCCCTCCTCCCCTTCCCTCAGGCAATCACCAAGCTATTGAGTGTGTCCATAGGTCTCTGTGTCTTTGTAACTTTCAGTTTTATATTCCACCTATAAGTGAGGTCATATGTTTCCGGATTCTTTCAGTCTGACTTATTTCACTTAATAAGATGGTCTCTAGGTCCATCCATGTTGCCA